>MJUU01008321.1:37163-51190 GCA_002080025.1 Modiolus philippinarum
TTGTATGATTTATCACTCTGGTTCACTTCTGCATACTTTTAGACTGTTTTGCAGGATGTAAATCATATTTCATCAAGCCATGGTATTTTGACCTACCCCCATAGGAAATTGACCTACCTCCTACTCAGGGTCAGTTCTATGTATTAAATATTCATGCCTTTATTCACTATGAATTATCACTCTGGTTCGCTTCTGTATACATTTAGACTGTTTTGCAAGTTGTTCATCGTATTTCATCAAGCCATGGTATTTTGACCTACCCCCATGGGAAATTGACCTACTCCCTTTCTCAGGGTCAGTTCTCGGTATATAATATAAAATATGCCTTTGTTTTGTATGATTTATCACCCTGGTTCGCTTCTGTATATTTTTAGACTGTTTTGCAAGTTGTAAATCATATTTCATCAAGCCATGGTATTTTGACCTACCCCCCTACCCCCTTACTCAGGGTCAGTTCTTGGTATATAATATAAAAATATGCCTTTATTTTGTATGATGTATCACTATGGTTCACTTCTGTATATTTTTAGACTGTTTTGCAAGTTGTAAATCATATTTCATCAAGCCATTGTATTTTGACCCACCCCCCATGGGAAATTGACCTACCCCTACACAGGGTCAGTTCTATATGTATTAGATATAAAAATATGCCTTTATTTTGTATGAATTATCACTCTGGTTCACTTCTGTATACATTTAGACTGTTTTGCAAGTTGTAAATCATATTTCATCAAGCCATGGTATTTTGACCTACCCCCATAGGAAATTGACCTACCCCCTACTCAGGGTCAGTTCTCGGTATTAAATATTCATGCCTTTATTTTGTATGAATTATCACTCTTGTTCACTTCTGTATACATTCAAACTGTTTTGCAAGTAGTTTATCATATTCCATCAAGCCATAGTATTTTGACCTACCCCCATGGGAAATTGAACTAGCCCCTACTCAGGGTCAGTTCTCGGTATAAAATATAAAAATATGCCTTTATTTTGTATGAATTATCACTCGGGTTCACTTCTGTATACATTTTGACTATTTTGCAAGTTGTTCATCATATTTCATCAAGACTGTTCTGCAGGTCTCTGACCTTTTTTTAAGAAGCTATGGTATTTGACCTACCCCCATGGGAAATTGACCTACCCTTTGTAACAAGATAGATGTTATAATTTATTCTTAGAAATTAGGGTAGGTCATTTTTCCATGGGAGGATCAAAATACTCTGGCTGTAAAGTGACCCACGGGTCAAAATCCCATGCGGAAAAGTGACCCGCGGGTCATTTTTTCTATGGTATTTTGACCCGCGGGTCAATTTACCGCGCGGGTCAAAATACCATATTAGAGTAAGCTATCAGTTGTTCTTTGGTTTTCTCTAAAGCCAAATTGTAATTGAGAAAGTTGGTCTTTCATCAGATTACTCAATCTACTATTCAAAATTGCACTGAACCCTTTAGACAAACAGTTCAGAGGAATTTCTCGATAGTTAAAAGGGTCATCTTTGCTTCCAGATTTTTGTATTGGGACTAAGAATGACACATTCCATATATCAGGGAATTGAAATAAAAGGGACAACAGGAAACACCTGCAATGGCTGAAAATTATAGCTACATGCCACAATCTGCTAGGGAACTACACAGGAAAAACAAAAATAAGACAAAAGACAAACGTAAACAACGATAGGAACTCGGGACAGCCGGACTTGGTACCGGCACTAGCAAAAGCCAGCAGTAGAGTTTAACCGTTTATGGGTACCCAAGNCTCCCCTTTATCTGTCCAGTTTCGCTATAGAATAGTAAACACACGAATAAAACCCAATACAGGTAGACTACTAACTCCATGACCACAATCTTGAAAGGAGGGAATATGACAATACGTAATTTTGAAAGATGGGTCAAGGGGTGCTCGCCGCTTATCTGCCGGCTAGCTAAAGGAGCCTAGTCTATTGGTAGAACACTGTCGCACTACGGAAGAAAAATCAAACTCAAAACTTCCCGAAGGATTTAGTCAAGAATCATCATATATTTCAGTAGACATCGGCAGTATCAGTGAGAGGCCAGTATGTATGTAAAATTTTATATATAATGTCCAGTTGATAACTTTACTATAAGATTTTAAAGTAAAATTACTACTAGATTTTAAAACTTCATTTATTATCGCATCATGATATTTAAATAATTTGTAATATTTTACGAAAGGATATTGAGTAAATGAACATGAGACCATAACACATATACCGTACAGCGGGTAATTTTCGCAGGGTTTTAATTTTCGCGTATTTTCGCGGATGGACATAAATCGCAAAAATAAATTTCGCGAATATCTCATGTATTCTTGGGATATATATATAGGATCTTTGATAATCCGCGAAATTTAAAACGCTAAAATTTTCAACCCCAGTCCGCGAAAGTTTTGATCCTCTTAAATATCCCGCTATATGGCATTAACCCCAACTGAAATTACTTTAAATGAACTGTATAGCCATTTCGGAAATTAATTCCTCATCAGCAGCCCTAGAACCCAAATATAGGAAATCCACGATTAAAAAAATGTTCAAAAATACATAAAATCAGACAAAACCCAAATAAAAAGCAGTAATATCAAATATGGCTAAGGACAAAACAAGTTAAAACTCAGTTTAAGAATGAACTTAAATTAGGTAATAGTTGTAAAGAAAGTGTACACATGAGATATAATATCATGTACAAGTACACCATATCTTAGAAAAATAAAGAGCATACATCTTAAACACGGGGAATTGTTTTACCAACTCCACACTGCCTTAAAAGACAAACTCCTGTATTAAATATTTTACGAAAAGATATCTAGTAGATGAACATGACACATATGTTAACCGCAACTAAAATTACTTTAAATGAGTTGTATGACTATTTCGGAAATTAATTCCTCATCAGCAGCACTAGAACCCAAACATAGAGCCCGGTTGCTCACAAATAGGTTACTTCAACAAGGGTATGTTACAAAAAACTTGAAGTCATCCCTCCAGAAGTTTTACGGTCGACATCACCATCTTGTGGACCGCTATGGGATATACGTTTCCAAGATGACTTCAGATCTTTCCCTTTAAAGCTTAATTGTTGTTTCCTCTACCGGATTTGACTTTATTACCGGATTTGACATGTTCAACACGGCGGGTGTCTTATAAGAAGCAGGAGATGCTAACTCTACCCACCGTGTCCAATATAACATTCGGGGGCGGCGCAGAGTTGTTAAGGGGGCGGCGATTTGAAGCGGAGAAAAGCCGGTATGTTGATGTATTTTGTCTTCTTCGAGCAAATAAATCAACTGTAATACAATATAAACTGCATTGCGGAACTTTGTCATGTTTACAGGGGGTTTTGAACCCATTTTGCAGGTTTTATATGAATCGAAAAACAGTGAAACATTGTGCAATATATGGACACCCCATCAATTTCCAAACAGGCGACTAAAGTTTTCATTGATTTCGGTAGATATATATTTTTTACATCGTAAAGGAAGTTTCCAACAGATAACAATTGCCCGAAAGAACAAATGTCTGTAATATTTACTACCTGCGACTTGCCATTAATTATCTTTTCAGAAAATTCACATGTTGAGGCAGGGGGCGGCAATCCCGGTTGTTACGGGTACGGAGATCAATTTCAAATTTGACGGTCTTCAGGGAAAAAGGCCTCAATTTAATTCAGATCTACTCTGTGTAATTATTATTGTTTACTCCGTGTTTTCGATGGTTTGGACACTTTCTTATTTTATATACGATTTCTGCAGATGTATGTATTACCCCTCCCCCTTTTCCATCATTGACGAAGGTATAGAATTGGCAACATGTCCCTATCCCCCCGAAGTAACACTGTGATTGTTTTGGGTGTTTAAATAAGTGATTTTTTAAAGCTTACAGAAAACATATGCGTTATGGTCTCATGTTCGTTTACTCCATATCCTTTCATAAAATGGCTATAGCCAGCGGAGGTTTTGCCATCACTTTCTGTCCGTCGCCTGTCCAGCGGAAACTTTTCTTTAAAGATCTTCTCATCTGAAACTACTGGGCCAATTGGAACCAAATTTGACAACAATGGTCCTTGGGTGGTCACCAACAAAAAAAATGTTTTTTTTTGGGGGGGGGGTTCGGACACCAACCAAAATGGCCACCAGGGGAAACCCAGTTTTAACATTGAACCATATGGGAAAACACATTTAGAGATCTTCCCTCCGAAACTTCTGAGTCAGTTAGAACCAAACTTAGCCAAATAGTCCTTAATTGGTCCCCTTCAAAAAAGTTGTTTTTCAGGTAAGAGCTATATCCAAGATGGCTGCCAGCAGGGAACATAGTTTTAAAATTGTACCTTTTGGTAAACTCATTCAAAGATATTCTACTCCGAAACTGCAGAGCCAATCGGAATGAAACTTGGCCCAAACAGTCCCTAGGTGGTCCCTTGCAAAGTAAAAATTTCAGCGCTATATCCAAGATGCCCGCCAGCTAGGAACATCGGTTTAACATTACACTCTATGAGAAAAGACATCGAAATGTCTTCTCCACTGAAGCTTATGACCAAATTAGAACCAAACTTGGTCACAACAGTCTGTAGGTTTCCCCCTATAACAGAGTTGTTTTTCAGCTAAGAGCTATATCAAAGAGGGCCATCAGTGGGGAACATAGTTTTTGGGAAAACACATTCAAAGATCTTCTCTGAAACTGCTGAACTAAATGGAAACAAACTTGCTATTGGCCACAGTAGTGTTTAGTTGGTCCCCTGCAAAAAGTTATTTTGCAGGCCAGGGCTATAGTATATCCAAGATGGCCACCAGCGGTAAGCAAAGTTTAAATATTGGACCATATGGGGAAACATTCAAAGATATTCCACTCTAAAAGTGCTAAGTTAGTTGGATCTTAACCTGGTCAAAAAGTATTAAAATGGCCTTCTGAAAAAAATGTTTTTCAGGTCCATGACCAAATGAAAAAGTGGTTAAATGTTAACCATATGACATAAAGGTTACTTTACATAGTTTGAAATTCAGACCATAGAAGTTTATTTGACTATAAATATATTGGCCAACGTCCAGGTGAGGGATACTTTAGAGCTTCTTGTTGGTATGCAAAATTAGTGCACAGAAATTAAAAAATTCCACAGAAAAGGGTGAGGGTAAAACAATTGTAGTGTGTAAGCAAGAGGAAAGCTCTCAATGTGACAGCAAACCGGGGTTTCTTTTACATGAACAGTATACCTCACCTAGAGGTCTACCCTGAATTTCCCAAATGTTCACCTTTTAAAACAATTCAATGTTTAGCCTCCCTTTCAAGTCGTCTATTTTAGAAGTTTATAGCAAACTGTTGGAGGCGATATCCTGCTCTGTCCCGAACAAATGGGTTACCCTGTTGACAGATATTTGACATATGACTGACTAATTAAGTTCAGTAACTGGTAATTATGGCATTAATTATCAAAACTCAAAAATCGACATGCCCACCTCTGATGGATGTAAGATGAAGAACAACAATGAAATCGTTGTTCCGTTTGCTCGATCTTACAATGTATTTATAGGCATTTTGTCCCATGTACATTTACTCAATATCCCTTTATTTGTACAACTGAGCTTCAAAATATATTTTTGTTTATCTCCAACTAGTCCATTTGCTCCGGACAAATGATGAACTAATTTGGCGGCCGCCCGCTCGCCCGCCATTTTTACCATACTAATATCCGGATTTTCTGATGGAAACCCCTGTTACAAATCCATACAAAGTGTCTTTGTGGTACAGTTCATGTAAAAATGACCCACGAAAATGTTATCATACATTCAGCCCGAGGAACTCAACTTATTACTTTTGAATGAAAAATCGCCATATAAAATCAGTTTAACTTAAATTGACTTTAAATTTGATCATCAAGCTGCTAATAATGTCCTAAAAGTTGAAAATTGCAAACTATAACTCTAGTCTTTTCGTTCAATATATATCTAACCGTTTCCCTGACGATAACTCTAACCCTTTTACTTTATTTTAACCCTAACCCATAGCTTTCGCTAAATATAATTCTAGCCCTTTCCCTGAATATAACCCTAATTGTGTTCCTGACTATACCCCTAACCCTCTTCTTTATTGTAACCATAACAATTTCCCCTGAATTTCTCAACTGATGCGCCTTGTTCATCATATAAGTGATGATTTAAACGTATGTGTTTTCACTCTTATGAGGATGATGCGCGATTGATTTTATACTTATTGACTGGTTATGATGGAATAGCAAGTTTGTTGTCCCCGAGACCCTGACTATTGACCGAGGCGTAGGAGATGTCAAAAGTTAGGGGTCAAGGGGACAACAAACTTGCTATTTCCGAATAAACAGTCTATAAGTGTTTTATTATACCGAAAAAAAGATTTACAACTTTTGAACCATTTCTCTCATTTTAGTCCTTGTCATTTAGTTATTTTATCTGCTTCAAATTGAATAGTGCTCACTGTAATTTGCATAACTAGTTTAGAGTTTTCACTTTGAAACAATGATTTCAGAGCATTCTGAATTATCAACATAACTTTTATCCAATGGGATTCACAACTGAACAGTCTATAAGTATTTTATTATGCAAAAAAAAAAAAAAAAAAACACAATATTCACAATTTTTAAATCATCTCCTCATTTCTAGTATTTTTCTAAATTTTGTATTCTTATTAACACATAAACAATTACATCTTTTCTCATCAACAAATTTTATTCTGCTGCAAAGTGAGTAGTGTTCACTGTAATTTGCATGAGTTGTCACTTGGAAACAATGATGTCAGAGCATTCTGAATAATCATCAGCTTTTTTATCCAATAGGAAAGCAAGGAAAAAGTTCGGGAAAAATATATGCATACTGCCAGTCAATAGTATGAGAAACTATTGACCAGTAAATAGTTACAAAATTGGAAAAGGTGAAAAATAGTAATTTTATTTGAGAAATTTTAGTAGTATTGTTCATATACTGAGGTATAATAATTTGATTTATTATACTTCATGCAAATTTCTGATAAAATCCAGTCATTTCATTGGTTCTCCTCGATGTGGTATTTTGCAGTATTTTTGGTTGCTCCGCCTCTCCCTAGCAACATGTGATATTTTTGCGTAGCAACGAAAATATCACAGGCTTCCCCTAGCAACATGTGATATTTTTGCATAGCAACGAAAATATCACATGCTGAGAACGAAGTTTGCCGAACTCGGTCAATATCACCATCTCCGACCGAGATTTACCGATAAGTATATAGTCCTATTTACTGACTTAGCAGAAGTTTTCATAATTTATATAAATTTCTGTCGCTAACATACATTATGGTTTTTGCAGAGGTGTCTTTAGAGACAGCTGAAGAATCTTTAGATACGAAAGACAGCAACTCTATGAAACAAACGTGCGGTCGCCGTAGGTAGATCAGTAAATACTTATGTCATAAAAAATGTCGGTCCGTACCTCTCTTCTGCTTCATATAAAATGTCAGTCCTCCTTCTGTTGAAGAAGAGAGGGAGGGACTAATATTTTTTTATGAAACAAGTGTCTGTGCTTCATGAATATCTGGCAGAAAAATGCTTTGACTATTTTTGAAGGATTTCCACTGAAATCACAGCATTATCCTAGGGCCTAATTGTTTCTAAGAATTTATTTTCATTTTTCATTTTAGCATTTTCCCGTTTTGATCTTGTATTTGGCACATATATGTTAGAGTTTACAAAATGTGTGTTCAGATGTTGTAATTCATATTATATTCTTGACTAAAACACTTAATTTTTCATGAGAAACCATATCATTTATTCAGTAAAAAGGTAAAGGGAAGGCATTCAGTACAATAAAAATCATACTGCCTTCAGTGGAGGGTGTTATGGTAGATTACCACACTTAGAAAAAATATCACATGAAGAGAAAATATCACCCTCGACGCTGTCTATGGTGATATTTTTCTTCATGTGATATTTTTCTTCGTGTGGTAATCTACCATAACACCCTCCACTGAAGGCAGTATGTTTATAGTTTGATAGGGGTAATATAAATTTGTTTTGTTTATAAGTGTCTCACTCACGTGGTCCCACTTTCTGTACGAATTATGAATTTTTAGGTTGATTGTTTATGTCTTGAATTTCGGTTTCAAATGGTACAATCTTGCTAAATTGGCCAAATGGGCTATATATTTAAAAAGAATTAAAAAAAACGAATACAACAACAAAAATAATGCAAAATACAATTGAAAATACAAAAATACCCAAATTGCATAATAAACAGTAAATTTTGTTATGCTGTACATGTGTTTCAAGGAGTCTTGAGGCCGTTTTCCCCTAAGAATCGTCCAAATTTGAAATTCATCGCCGTACCCGTAACAACATGGGTTGCCGCCCCCTGACTCAACATGTCAATTTTCTTAATAGATAATTAATGGCAAATTGCAGGTGGTAACTATTACAGACATTTGTTCTTTAGGGCAATTGCTATCTGTTGGAAACTTCCTTTACAATGTAAAAAATATATATCAACCGAAATCAATGAAAACGTTAGTCGCCTGTGTGAAAATTGAGGGGTGTCCATACATTGCACAATATTTCACTGTTTTTCGATTCGTATAAAATCTACAAAATGGGTTCAAAACCCTCCTTAAACATCAAAAAGTTCCGCAATGCAGTTTATATAGTACTACAGTTGATTTATTTGCTCGAAGAAGACAAAATACATCGACATACCGGCTTTTCTCCGCTTCAAATCGCCGCCCCCTTAACAACTCTGCGCCGCCCCCGAATGTTATATTGGACACGGTGCTACCGGTGCACCTGATCTCACCCATGGTTTTTTATTGGGTCCGTGTTGTTCATCTTTGTGTGTATGTGTCTTCATTTTTCTTTTCTGTACCGTACCCATGTTGTGTCTCTGTTTTGTTCGGTTCTCACTTACCTTAAAAAATGTTCAAAAATGCATAAAACGAAACGAAACCCTAATAAGCAGTAATATCAAATATTGCTTAGAAAAAAAACGGGTTAAACCTTAGTTTAAGAGTCCACATAAATGTAGATAATAGTTATTAACAAAGTGTACACATGAAATATAGTCTCATGTATAAGTACGTTATATCTAAGAAAAATAAAGAGCATACATCTCAAACACGGGGAATTGTTTTTACCAACTCCAAACTCCTGTATCAAAATATTTTACGAAAGTATATGGATTAAATGAACATGAGACCGTACATAACACATATGTTAACCCCAACTGCAATTACTTTAAATGAGCTGTATGGCCATTTTAGTAATTAATTCCTCTTCAGCAGCAATAGAACCCAAACATAGGAAATGCACGAATTTAAAATGTTCAAAAATGCATAAGACCAAATGAAATCCAAATAAGCAGTAATATCAAATATGGCTAAGGACAAAACGAGTCAAACCTTTGTTTTAGAATTTTAATAAATTTAGATAATAGTTATAATCAAAATGTACACATAAGACATGATCTCATGTACAAGTACACAATATCTAAGAAAAATAAAGGTAGCTCCTTTAGCTAGTCGGCAGATTAGCGGCGAGCACCCTTTGACCCATCTTTCAAAATTACGTATTGTCATATTCTCTCCTTTCAAGATTGTGGTCATGGAGTTAGTAGTCTACCTGTATTGGGTTTTATTCGTATGTTTACTTAACTATAGGGAAACGGGACAGATAAAGGGAAGGTTTGGGTACCCATAAACCGGTTTAACCCTACCGCTGGCTTTTGCTAGTGCCGGTACCAAATCCGGCTGTCCCGAGTTCCTATCGTTGTTTACGTTTGTCTTTTGTCTAATTTGTGTTTTTCCTGTGTAGTTCCCTAGCAGATTGTGGCATGTACTTATAATTTTCAGCCATTGTAGGTGTTTCCTGTTGTCCCTTTTATTTCATACATCTCAAACACGGGGAATTGTTTAACCAGCTCCGCACTGCATTAGAAGACAAAGTCCTGCGAAAGGATATGAAGTAAGCCTTTTAATATAATTTCACACACATTTTGATTGCAGTATAAAAACAATATACATTGTACATGTAGAGTCTTCAAATCTGCTATTTATTTGTATTCAACGCTGAAGAGCACGTTGCCTCTGTTCCTATCTTATATTATATACCCCATATTTGAAGACACATTACTTATATTGATTTGAATCGTATGCAATTCCTGTTGTTTTTGCAGAAATATACTTGTAAAGCTTACGCTGCGAGTAGAGACGGAAAAGCATGTGATAGATTCGGGAAGAACCATGGATAAAGCTTCATCAGTCCGTTTACTGTCAATTCATTAATTACTTACCCGTTTAATGAGTAATGATATTAAGTTTAAAATAAATTCTTTATATTGAAGTGAAACATTGCTTTTATTTAGTCTAAGTCATTTAAATACAATATAATTACATGTCATGCATATTCATTTGAATTCCGTCAATTTGATAGGTGAACGCCAATCACGTGGCATATCAATGTGAAGTTGTAATTCCCATGAAACACATTTGATCACATGTTCACGTGGCGTATTAATTTGTAAAAATAGAATCCTAATGTACATGATGTGCTTTCCTGTAAATAAATTGTGTTTTCTTACATTTCGGTTAAAATGTAATTATAAGAATTGAATGCATCATTTTGAAGTTTCACAGGGATTATGAAAGTGTTGACCGGGCGCACATTTTCAACATGAAGCGCTATCGCGCTTCATTAAAAATGTGCTTCGGTCAACACTTTCATACCCCAATAATGCATTCAATTCTTTAGACACAGTTCCGGCTATCAAAAAAAAAACACGTCAAGTGTTGTTAATAATGAATACAGTTCATTTTATTCAATTCCATAAAAATAAAGGGGATAAAAAAGATCCACACAATTATAGACCCATTACTATTCTCAGCTGTATGGGAATGTTATTTACTTCTATATTAAATAAGAGATTAAGTTCATATTTGGAAGAAAATAATCATCTTAATGAAAATCAGTTTGGCTTTAGGGAAGGTTATTCAACAATCGACAGTATTTTTGTTTTGCATATGTTATTCGAATTACTGAAGAAAAAGAAAAAAAACTTTATTGTACATTTATAGATTTTTCAAAAGCATTTGATACTGTTTGGAGAGCAGGTCTTTGGTCAAAATTATTACAGTATGGAGTAAAGGGAATATTATATAATATAATTGTTAATATGTATTCTAATATAAAATCACGTATTTTTAATGGTAGCGAACATTCTGATTATTTTCCTTGCAAAGTAGGGGTGAGACAAGGAAAAATTTATCTCCTGTGCTTTTTGCCTTGTATCTAAATGATCTTGAATCTTTCTTGGCAAATAAAAATTTGGCTGGTTTGGAAAGTTTAACAGATGATGTAGAACTAGAGCTTAATGTGTTTTTCAAATTGTTAATTATTCTATATGCAGATGATAAGGTTTTATTGTCTGAAACTAAACAAGAATTTCAGAAACAACTCGATATACTGTATGGATACTGTGAATTATGGAAGTGAAAGGTAAATGTTCAAAAAAGTAAAGTAGTAATTTTTAGCAATGGTCGAATGCCCGAAAATATTATCTTTAAATATAATGATATTGAATTAGAAGTTGTAAATGAGTTTACATATTTAGGAGTTTATTTTCAAATACAGGTAGTTTTTCGGGAGCCAAAAAAAGGTCAAGCGGAGAATGCATCTCGTGCTATGTGAGACATTTTACGAAACGGGAGATTACATAATTTATCTATTCACTGCCAGCTAGAATTATTTGATAAAGTCATCAAACATATCCTTTTATATGGATGTGAAGTATGGGCTTTGTAATAACTCTATCATTGAAAAAGTGCACCTTAAATTATGCAAGATGTTACTGAAAGTTAAGAAAAGTACTCCAGATTTTATGGTTTATGGGGAACTTGGAAGATATCTATTAGAAATTTCTATAAAACTGAGAATTTTAAATTACTGGACAAAATTATTGACTGGGAAACAAGAAAAACTTCCAGCGATTCTGTATAGATTTGCTCAAAATAAGTATGATGTAAATACTACATGGTTAAATAGTGTGAAAAAAATTCTTGACAATAGCGGATTATCACATGTCTGGACCAATCAGTATTTTATAAGCAGCTGTTTCAGACAGTGAAATTAAATTTAATTGATCAACATAAACAAAATTGGTTTTCCATTCTTGACGAATCTCCTAAAGCTTTGAACTTCAGATAATGTAAAAATATTTTAGAATTTAAAAATTATTTCAAAATTCTAGATAATAAAAATGTGTTCTTGCTTTGTAAATTTCGTACTACAAATCATAGATTTCCCATCGAGACTGGGCGATGGCGAAATATTCCGCGAGAAAACAGAAAATGCACACTGTGATTTAAACGAAATAGGCGACGAATTTCATTATATTTTGACGTGTCCAGCACTTATTGAAGATAGAAAAAAATGTCTAAAACCGTATTTTTATAATCGGCCAAATATCGTAAAATGTCTTGATTTGATGAATAGTAAAAACACTTATATCCTGAACAATCTTTGCAAGCTTATTAAAATAGTGAATAAACGAGTATCACCCTTGGGTAACTATGTTTTGTCTCTCATATCATATATATTCATATTCTCATGTGTCCTTTGTATTTATTTATTTATTTATTTATTTATCTATTCCATGTCAGTATTATAACTTTGTTATACTTCTCTGTACCATTGTTTTATGGTTTATTGAGAATAAAGATATATACATAACACTGTTCTTATATTAATAAATAGGTCATTGTTTACTGTAACACTGCACTAAATTTGCTAGAATTAAAATGTATTTAATGGTTTAAGCTTTGTATTGTTACCCAACCGTATGAGTGATAACCGGAAGCGAAGAGTGTTTGTACCTCCAGTAATAGTTGATGGGAGAGTTCCAATTCAGGAAAAGATAACAACATTTTATGGAAAGGGCTATATGATCAAATTATTAACGTATCTAGCGCTAGTAATGCTGCCATGCGTGGTGTGGAAAACCCAATGAAGACATTTATTCCATTCACTGCGGATTATGTAAATATGTAAATAATACTTTTCTTTTGTATTTTTTCTACACCTGTGACACAATTTAATCAGTGTAACTTAATCTAGTTATTTAAGTACCTTAAACAAAAAAGACACGGTGAATAACTTAAGATGGAATTCAGTACATACCTGCCGCTGGCATTTTGAAAGCACTCGACTCATATAGTGGTATACGGGGATGTGCATTTTTTTTTCGGGTCCATATTTTCAGGTTTAAGTATTGATTTGGGGCGATTTTTTCAGGTTTGAGTATTGATCTGGGGCATCTTTTTGAGTGTTGTGGTATGTTTTGGGTGTATATTTCATAAGTGTAGTAAAGTTTTTGGTATATGTTTTAACAGACTGGTACTCAAGGATGACAAAATAAAATAATGTACAAAGTGAATAAAAATACCACATCTACCCTAAAATTTGCCTTTACACATTTTAACACAAATGTTATACAATTTTTTTTGTGAGCCGGTATTTGTTTGGTAATATGTTTATAACTTGGTATAGATTCGGGTATAATTTAACTACTCTCCTGGTATTGATTCGGGTGGGATTTTTATTCTTTAAAATGCACATACTCGCCAAAATTTTACAAAGTAACCCCCCCCCCCCCCCGGGCCCTGACAAAATATCAACAAATTCAAAAAGTATACTTCAAAATGAATCAGAAGTGCACTTACAGAAGGAAAATGTAATTTTACAGCTGCAATTAACATAAACATGATTTGATGATTATCTTCATGAATAAAGGCAACTTTTCGGGATTCTTGTCATTAGTTATTTGTTACCACTGGGTCGATGCCACTGCTGGTAGACTGTTAGTCCCCAAGGGTATTCACCAGCCAAGTAGTCATACTTATATTAGTGTATCATATATCAGTACTTCGGTTCTGGCCCGAAAGCCGATTATATTTGAAACCTTACAATATCTAAATTTTTGTAAATTTTATTGAAAACTAAGGGAACGACCATTTGATTTTTATGGGGGGGGGGGGGGG
>MJUU01008321.1:58999-86016 GCA_002080025.1 Modiolus philippinarum
TAGAAGTTATCTTCTAACAAAGAATTAGATACAAGACAGTTATTTACCCACACCTGTAATTCATCTACACTTGTTCCGTATCTGATACTTGTATATTATCTTATAATATTTTTTACATCTACAGACTAAAATATTGACAAATAGCCATAGCTATAACAAAATTGTCTTCAGAGAGTAGACGGAGACCATCCTTACCTCAAAAGGACATGTTTACTTTTTTCCCTAATTTCATCATTCAACAGCAGAAAAGACGATGAATTAACTAAACCATCTTCTCCTCAAGGGATCAAGCATGGTCTGACTTCCAAAATTCTGTACTGCAAAGGATGTCTACCTCCCAATCTCATGTTATGTTCTAATGGCTTGTTACTTCAGTTTTTCTTTTATGAGGATTCTTACATAGATATTTTAATTTTAAAGAATATCGTAAAATGTGTAAAATACCTATTTATATGAAGTTGATATATATGCATATTAGTGGTTGAACCAATGTCTGGTATGTTATTGCCAAAGTAACATTGTGTTCTAATATATTGAAAAGTCAAAGACATAGACTGCACAGTTATACATTTAATGCAATTCGATGTACTCGTGAGGAGCTGAAACGTCTTTATCAGGTTCGCTGTAGGCATGTTCATCTCTCTGTTCGCTTATTTCTTCATACATTGGTGTTGGTAAATCATATAAATGTCTGTCCGTGGTATCATTATCAGGTACTGCATAGTGACTGTTATGACAATAAAAATTGTAAATTTCAGTCATTTTTAATCAAGAGGACGTTATAAATAACACGTAGTAATATCGAACACAAAATATATGATATTTCTTCTTTTCAAAATGCAAATGTCGGTTTTCAATATTGTTACGGAATTATTTCAAGAACAGTCGGGTATCATGAGTGCAGACAAAATTACAAAAAACAATTTCAATAACACTATTGGAATCGAAAAAAATTAATGTAATAATAAGCATACAAAGATAATTTGCATTAAATATAAATTATTCAAGAACGAAATCATCAAATTTACATTTCTGCATTATAACCTTAGGTGTTAGATTTAATGATGATAAACAATTACTTGTCTTATTTTTCACTGGTACACGAACTTAACAAGACTCCCTAGCATGATAAAATAAAAAAGGATAATTGGAACCATCTTCAATCGCTGAAAATTATAATAGCATTACAAAATATGCCAGGAAACTACACAGGAAAAACACAAATAAGACAAAAGTCAAATCTAAATTACGATAGGAAATCAGAACAGCCGGACTTGGTACCAGCACCAGCAAAACCCAGCGGTAAGGTTAAACCGGTTAATGGGTACCAAAACCTCGCCTTTGTCTGTCCCATTTCCCTACAGTAAAATTAACACACGAATAAAACCATTTCCCTACAGTAAAATTAACACACGAATAAAACCAAATACAGGTAGACTACTTACTCCATGACCAAAGGAAAGAAAAAGGACAATACCTCATTTTGAAAGATAGGTCAAGAGTTGCTCGCCACTTATCTGTCGGCTAGCTCAAGGATCCTAGTCTGCTGGTAAAACACTCACATTACGTCACTTGTCACGTTGATTACAGTCAGAAATAGCCCAAGGGGTTACTACAATAAAGTCTCATTTACTGGTAGCGTCAAACGTGCTGATTTTATCTTACAATTTGTTAACTTTTCCCTTTGTATTAACAAAAACCTACCTTTGTATGCCTTGAGTCAATTTCTATTGTATATTTATAGTTTACTCAGAGACTTTTGAAAACAGCAAATACACTATCTATCACTTTAACTGCAAAGTCAAGGATATATTCAGTCTTTAATACTTTCCTAACTCAGACAATTGTTTTAGTCACCATGACATCTTGGATAGATAAGACGTGGGGTCTGTTTTACAAACAAGAACATTTTCAGGTAAGTATTAGATTAGCTCTTCCGTCTTCCGGTTTTTCTCGATTTGCCTTGGATTTTGATTTAAGATATGTTATCCGTTAATGTTCTTCTGCTTTGCTCCACAGATGAACGTTATTACAAGGACGTGAAGGATACCGATATTCTCTTTGCGTAAATTTTGCTGGAAACATTGTCGTTATCACATGACAATGTTCCGTGTGATTTAGACAGGGTGTTTCAAAAGAGTAAACGTCTTCGGTATGATCCATGGCAACACTAGAACTTGTACTAGCACTAAAATTCGGTTTAACCCCACTGCTAGCTCTTGCTAGTGGCGGTGCCAAGTCCAGCTATCCCGAGTTCTTATAGTTGTCTGCGTTTGTCTTTTGTCTTTTTTTTTGTTTTTCTTATGCAGTTCCCTTGTAGATTGTGTCATGTGGTTGTAATTTTCGGCCATTGTAAGTGTTTCCTGTTATCTTTGCTATATTAATGGTAGCATAAGAACAGATGTTCCTACATTAAAAGGGAAATTAAGACGTTTGTATTATGAGTTCGGTAAAAGATAAACTCCGTTTATGCATTTAAAGACTTATAAATACTCACATAGATCTTTCTATTGTAAGTCTGTTGCAACCTTAATAATAAAAAAAACATAAAACATCAAATTACTGTACTGTAAAATCTCCACATTATCCACTTTATTTTACTGCACATGGCTTTATTCTACAGATAACTTTTTAAAGTTTTTTATTTCCATTTTTGTCTATATATATTACAATTTCTTTAAAGCTATGGCCAAAGATAAACATTTTTGACTAAACAAATATATATTCGTGATATTACAAATCACTTGCTATGCTGATTAGATGCACCCCTAGTTGTCGATCCTAGTGTCTACACTTATATATGAAGTCGAATTCATGCAAAACCCTTCTAAAGATAAGACGAAAAAGCACATTGCTAACATCTACATTATCCCTTTTCGATATAGTGATGATTGACTTTCACTTTATATCCCTTAACTAGCATCTTTATATCCAAGTCAAGTGGAAATCAAATAAAACTACAAAAAATTAAATGTCGACATTATATTAAGATTTTACTCGAAATTAGTAAAGATGGGTACTTAAAATTAGAATTTATGACAAACGGGATGATCTGAAATTTCCCATGTTCATTTCCCATTTTGCTCATCTATCTCAGCTGAAAGCTAACTGAGAATATCTTCCCAATACGAAAACCTCAAGAATAGATGTTATTTACAAAAAACCTACGCCTCAAATTTCTTTAGGGAGAATGCTTTAAATTCACATTCTGTAAATTGTATGGTCGCCATTATGGATTTGTTGGCAGTATAATGTACATTTGAAAGTCTCGCAACCTGAGACTGACGTGTTTATATTCGACTAGACCTTGCATTGAGTCGACTAATCTTAACTACCTGACTTAAATTGTTCCTGACTACAATTTTTATGCCATTGTTAACTGTAATCGAATAGTTATTATTATCATTTATCTTTGAATTGCTGAAATTTACTCCTAAAATTATAGTGTGTTCTGCAAGATTCATGGATTTAATACACTCTGATATTATATTCAATTAAATTCGTAGCTTTATTATGTACCAAATAAAATTTCAAACCGAAGGGTTGCAACATAAACTGTGGCTTTTCACCGATAATTTCTTCAAGTGGGCTCCAAGAGAAAGCTTTCGACACAAATACTAAAGAATAGCTATTTTTCTTGATAGATTATTTTTTCCAATAGGTTATCCAAAAAACGCCCTAGTAGAAAAATACCCAAATATTGCTAATGGCATTTATTATGGCATTAAAATGCAAAAATGGTCTCTCTGAAATTTCACAAAATTAGAACCCCTGCAAAATTAAATTAAAGTATAACATTACTGACCTGTTCGGATTCTTTGTCCCAGGATTAACATTGTTGGTAAAATTATGCAGGCACATCCGACGATACCAGTTCCGATATACAGAATAGAAGTCATGTTTGTACCGTGAACTTCCGAGCTCTTGATATCTGAAAGAAATAAATGTAAATGCAAACTGACCTAAACTGAATGTCATTCAAAAAATCTCAACTGTCTATGATGAATACGGTTTTAAAGTGTTGTTGATGTCTCTCATGTTCCGTTTTTTAACTTGTTAAATGCATCCTTTGTTAGTCTTTGGTTATGTGTGTAATCGTCTTTTTATTTAACCTTCACCGCGTATCTACATAAAACAATATCATTTATACAGGGCCTGTATAAATTTATTATGTACCAAATAAAATTTCAAACCGAAGGGTTGCAACATAAACTGTGGCGTGCTTGACTCTCTTGCTTTTATTGACTAACTTAAGACTACTACCTCTGCAACATTTACTACTAATGACCTGATACAATGCTTAAGGATGTTCGCTGTTTTAAAAATTTAGCGGGAAACTGAACTCTTCTGATTGTTTCTTAGGTTTAATGAGCAATGTTTATCCATGAACGAATGTGACAAAATAGGATTTCATGAAATTTCGTCAGAATGCTGATGAAGATGAAGAACAAAAAATGGCGGTTCGTGGGCAAAAAATTATAATGCTTTTGAATAGATAAAACCAAAGCAACCATCCTCAAATCTAACAATATTTTTTTATTTCTTCAGGTGAAATTAAATGATCATGATTAACTCACCTCAAAAGAATACAAGTTTGTCAATATTTTACAATGTGAGTATATACTGCAAGGTCTTTGATTTTCATGTCTAGTACTTTCCTGTATCACATTTCCTCAGTTATGATGTTTCAACATCGTTTTGTAACATTTAAGTCATCTTTACGAAATTTTGTTAGTATTATTATGTCGCCTTCGTACGGAGTTGGGAAAGACATGTTGTTATTTTGTTTCTTTCTCACTATTTTTACCATTATTTTACTTCCAATAAATTTGATCAAAAATTTTCTAGAGAGGTGGAGGACATTTTTTTTACATTGTACACGGTTGAAAATGTTAAAATTGCAGGATTCAAAGATTGCTTTCAAGTCATGCATGAAGGTTTTTTTTAATTTTTTTTCATTCCACAGATAGATTTTTTAAAGCATATATCTATTAATATGTAGTTTCCACACAACTATGGTCGTGATCGGAAAATTGATTGCCATTAATTCAAAAAAAATAGATGA
The DNA here is from genome assembly GCA_002080025.1 of Modiolus philippinarum. Taxonomy (NCBI): domain Eukaryota; kingdom Metazoa; phylum Mollusca; class Bivalvia; order Mytilida; family Modiolidae; genus Modiolus; species Modiolus philippinarum. Next base: position 64,065 of record MJUU01008321.1, read on the forward strand.
AAACTGAATCCTATGAGAAAAGATTTTCAGACCCTTTCCGAGAAAATAGATTGCTGTAAGATATGAGGATGTTTGAAACTATTGCATGGAAAGTATGCGATTTTTTTTATATTTTTTTTATATTTTTATATTTTTTTTCTAAATAACAAAATACCGATGTTACTAAAATGTTACTAAATATTTAATTTCTGAATATGTTCTTTTCCACAACTTATGTCTTTTCATTGCAGATCAAATCAAAACATCTGGAAGACCATAAATCGAAAATTAGTAAAATCTGAACAAGTACAAAATGATCTAAACGAAAAGCCGAAATTAGCTTGAACAGAGCTATGCAAGAGGGTGATATTCCTTAGCAAAAATTGCTAAATACTAGCTGTTTCTAGAGTTCAGATTAAATCAGCTTTCGGGTCAGCACCAAAGTATTGAGTTGGTGAAAAATGGAGTCAACGTCCGAGGTGATTTCAACATTGTTCGATTTCAACGAAATTTTGTGGGGCCATTGACGATTTCGACGCTACGAACAATACAGTGTCTTTGAAATGGCCGAATAGGGCAACAAATAGAAAAAAAGGGAAATGGGGAATGTGTCAAAGAGACAACGATCCAAAGGGGGGTGATAACAACTAAAAACCACCATAAGATCATCAATGAACGGTGAGGAAACCCCACAAAGCTACTTCTTACATTTGCAGATTGATTATTGTTCAAATTTCCATAAAGAATCATTCAGTTTTAACAAAGAGGAACATATTCACACATGCAGCGATGCCACGAATATCTTTTTCAGAATATTTAACGTTTATCCATAGATGAAGAACAACAATAAAAACGTAGTCCCATTGCTTGATTTTACCATTTATTTGTAGAGATTTTGTCTCATGTGCATTTACTCCATGCCCTTTCATTCTTAATGGTAGCATAAATTTTCCTTCCACAAACTGAAATATTTATATTATTAGAATTTTTAATCAAACTATGGGTTCTGTATTATTTTGGGGAAAAAACTCCAACGTATCTTTTCTCCCATCAGCATCCACTCAATGGGCTTTCTTAGCTCCTTGGTATACTTACCATGGTTTATTTGAATTAAATCCCATGGCCTGTTATATTTAAACTCCCTACTGAATTTACTCTGTATCGCATCCTGACTTAAATGGCTGAAATATTACTGACTCGATTTAAAAACAACTTCAAATAAGTTATTTCAACTTAGATGTGACTTAAATTGGGGTTATAACAAAATTACCGGACAGAATGGTCAAGAGCCGAAGTCCATGAGACAAAAAGACAAATCAGGTGGAAATCACCGGCAAAATTGTCGATCGCAATGGTCCTGACTTGGTACAGCCATTTAAAAAGAAATGGTGGGTTAAACCGGTTTTATGGGTAGCCAAACCCCCCTTTCAATGGCGGTAGTGTCTTGTAGCAACTCAAAAGACAGTTAAAAAAATGATCACCCCAGTATTAAATAAAATAAGAATCTTGAATCAGGGTTCGGACCGAAACTTCAAAATATCTATTAAAGAACTCTTTTAGTGATCGTATGAGACGGGATTTTTTTAAGCCTTGATTAATATGGCGGTCACGAAGATAACTATGTCTAATGAAAAAGTCTGTATAATTTGTTCTAGTTCTCGCGTAACGAATCAGCTGTTAAACATAACACTCTGTAAGCAGGAGAAGCTGGAATATTATAATTTCAGTATAAGACCTTTAAGTTATTTACTTTTAATATGAAGTCTTACAGTTACATTGGCGATTATGTCATTCACATTTGCAGTGCATATACACGTTGTACCATTATCTGATAAAACTGGCTTGTAGAGGAAACTGTTGATGAATGTTGTAGAATTATGTCGTTCAGTTTTCATCCTTTTTCTACCTGCACAGTCCCAGGTAAGATCAATTGTAACATGGATATCGTCGGTGTGGACAATACATTTTAACTGTGTAACTCTTCCAACTTCTAATGGAAAATTAGTGTTTGTTTCAATAGTAGGACCTTTCATATCTACCGGTAAGTAAAATACAGAAGGTTAATTGTTTTGTGTCATCAGCAATTTTATTGTCAACGATATATAGCATTGAACGAATATATATAAGCACTGTTAAATTCTCCAAGGAGTTAATGTTTGTCTCTGGTTTGAAATAGAATATGTAACGTAGTTTCTGTTTATATTAATATGCCATACAATTAGGCAAATGGAAACTTCAATGATTATATCCTCTTGAAGCTTCATATTTTTAATAGTTTCTGTTGTATTTTTCAGTGTTTCCATTTCTTCACTTCGATGTTATAGATTATCTTTTTTTTTTAAATATTTTATAAATCAGTCACAACATTCAGCGATTTTTTGAAAAGCGAGAAGCAAACATGCATTCGCGTTTTCAAAAACATTTTCGCAAAGGTTTTCGGTAATTCATAACATGGAGTCATAATCACTATGAAGAAGGTGTGTAATGGGTTGCTAGTTGACTTTGGAAACAAAACTTATCAGTTTGAGGTCAAATTGACCCGTTGAAAGTCCTATCGGAACACGTTATTTCACACTTGGTTTTTATGAGAACTCGCATTGTTTTAATTCTGTTTGTAACTGCGTACTTTTATTGAAGTCTTTGTCTTTTCGTTCTTTTGTCATTTCTCTACACTATTATGTAGTCTATACTAATATCATTGTATCCCCCCATCCACTGATGATAAAGCAAAATAAGTATCCATATTCTAATTTGAGTCTTTTATGAGAAAAATCAAAAGATTTTTGATTGTTTGAAAACTGTCGAAATTTTACAGGCCATGTAAAGACTCAAGACCAAGCAAATTATGAAATCAATACTTTTTTAATCTTACTCACCGATTACTCTTACAAATATACAATCAGCAACAGTGCCAACGTTACTAAAATCCATCAAACATTGAAAAGTATGTACACCAGGTCTTCCGATCCCCATATGTAAAATACTGTACGATGTTCCTGTCTCACTGCAACTGCATTCCTTATGTTCACACCTCTTATTAGACCTATAACAACCCTCATCATGCCAGGTAAGACTGCTATATAACAAACTATCCATTTCAATATTCGCTATTGCTGGAATTGGCTTGCTACCGGAAGAACATGTCAATGTGAATGGTTCATTGGTTCTGGAATATTCTGGTCCATTTAGAATAACATAATCAGCGAGTGTGTTTGCTGGAGAAGATAGAAGAAAGACTTTGATGTGAATTTATTCCAATATTTAGTTTACTAAGACGGACAAAAATTGTCACGAAGCCAAATGCATTTTTAAAACGAAATTTATTTAAATATTGTAAAATTGATAATTATCTCGATTGATCTCATGATCCACGTTCGCTTTGGTCACGTTCAAACTAAGAGCTTTCAACGCAGGAGATATTCATTTGTTACAAAACAAATTACTGGTACGCAAATTTAGAATTGTAAATTAAAAAAAATCGACAGCGATTGGAACTACAATTCATTTCTTTTAAAAGAAGTAATCGCTGATGTTATGAAATTCAAATACGTGTTCTTGATGATTATAGCCTTGTTGCTATCAACGTAAAATAGGTTTACATCCAAATGGTATCGACAAAGTAAGAAAACCATTGATGTAAAGAATGTAAAATTATAACCGGTGTATATATAATTTTTTTTTTTTAAAATTGTATAACGTCTGAATACCTGTTAAATCATTGACATCTATGTGCGCTGTGGCAATTTCTCTTGCTGAACCATGAAGACATGACCAGTTCCCATTAATACTTTTGTCTGTCCTCCAAACTGTACAGGTAGTAGTGCCAGACTGTACATCTTGTGTTATAATAAGGTTTTTGGAATGAGATTCACAACTTTGTGGCATTCTACCTGGTAGGCAGTATGCTTGCTCAGTGCCGGGTGGGTGGTCAAAATAAATCGGAAACCGCAACTTGTCTACTTTGCATTTCAACTCCAATGTATGACTGATCATTTTCCATGTCAAACAGATGTTGCAGGAAAATGGAAATATATCTGAATAAAAAAAATACAATCCCTGAGACTAAAGTAACTATTGAAAGGGTAACGACTTAATGAATCTACACTTTTAAGTCGGTAATGATAAAATTTTTCAAAGTCGAATGTGTTGCACAAAACTCGTTCGACTCTGAGCGAGAGCTACAAATGTAGAATGTTTTATTTAAACGGCTTGTGAAAATATTTTTGAAGTCACGTTCATTTTCTTTCTTTTTTTTTTTTGTCTTTCGTTAATGATATTGTACCCTTTGACGTACATTGCAGAGTCGAAAAACACTGCTTACACTGATATTGCATCGTACTAAAATTCAGAAAAGTATCAATAAAATGAATTTAGAAAAAAAGCTTGATTTGTAAGAATACTTGTATACAGATTTAGACTTTACATGAGATCTAAAAGGTTAAAAGGGTTAATGACCTTTAAGTCGTGAGAACAAAACTAGAACTTCCTTGTATTACAAAATTTTACAGCTTACAAATATCTATTTGCAATTTGTACTAGTGTACCATAATGTTATATGTTATTTGGGAATCTTCACATTAGATTCGGGAGCCGTAAGGCGAAGGAGATATAGGGCACAGACAGGGAATATGAACCCGTATCCCCTGTGAAGCCACAGGGGCTAGACTCGTTAAATGTTAAAATAATACTAAGAATACTTAACGAGCCTTTAGTCAATGGACTGAAATAATCCCCGTGCACCCCTTCCCACGTACTTATGAACCTCACCCACATTTTCAAGTCTGCTTACATCCACTCTTCAAAATAAAACATGTCAACATGAGCATAACCTGCATGCAATGTTGGAACAGGCCCATTTTTAGACCCATCTAACGGAATTTGGAAAAATTTGGTTTTTGACAAAAGTTTTTCTTTCAACTGCTTCATATTGTTGATTGGTGCCTCTCAGTTATGACAAAGGGGTATAAAATGATAACCCATGGTATAATCTTTACAAATATCTCACATAAGTACCATTTATTCACCCAATACGTTATAAAAATTGAAAAATCTTACCCCTACCCCTTCAAAATGTAGACGTAAATTTTAAGATTTTTCTCGAAATTCTGTAAATTCAACGGTTTTTCATTTCATAATTTTTGCAATTTATTTAAGTCTTTTAAGGTCCTGACTTAAAAATTAAACATGTTTACTTGATGTTAATATACTTTGAATGACCAAACTATCACTTTTAAATAGACAAATAAAACAGATTTTTTTTTTTGCCTCATCTTGTCTATGCGTGAAAAGTGGGTATTGAATGGAAGTACATAATGTTTTCATTACAACTAGTACAAATTTTGAAGTATTATATACTTCCTACTTCCATAAAATTGACCCCTACCCCAACAAATTTACTCTAAAATTGTCAATTTTTGTCTATGTTCACATTAAATTAACCAGAAAACACCAAAATGTGCGTTCTATATGACAATGTTGCATGAATAACATCATGATTTTGTATTTTAACAGCCATTTGCTTACTTTAACTCAATAGTTAACCCGTAATTGATGAAAAATTTTCAAAATTCAGATTTGTCCAAAGGTCACTGTTAAATCGTTATATATGTCAAATCTTGAGGAAATATCTGCAGATATGCCATTTAATTGATCTAAGCGATATATGAGTTGTCTAAAAACGTTGTTTAGTATAACACAGCGTGTTTAATGTGACTCTGAATACCGAAAATCTTACCCTACCCCAACAAATTTTCCCTAAAATTGTCCATTTTTGTCTATGTTCGCATAAAAAATAACCAGAAGACGCAAAATGTGTGTTATATATGACAATATTGCATGAATTTATCATGAGTTGGTATTTTGTGAGCCATTTGTTGACTTAAACTCAATTTTTTGCCCCAAATTGATGAAAAATTCAACATTTTAGATTTGTCAAAAGTTCACTGTTAAATCGTAATCCATGTCAAATCTGGAGGATATATCTGCAGATATGCCATCTGATTGTTCTAAGCGATATATTAGTTGTCCTAAAACAGTGTTTAGAAAAACAAAGAATGTTTAATGTGACTCTAAATACCGAAAATCTTACCCCTACCCCAACAAATGTTCCCTAAAATAGTCAATTTTTTGTCTATATTCCTATAAAATAACCAAAACAAGCAAAATTTGCATTGCATATGATATGATATTTTGTATAAGTTATATCATGATGTGTCATTTTAAGTCCTACTTGTCAGCTTAAACTCAATATTTTGTACAAAATTGATGAAAAATCGGAATTTTCAGTATTTCAGATTTGTCTAAAATTCACTTTTAAATAGTTATATGTGGCAAATCTGGAGGATTTATCTGCAGATATTCCAATTCATTGTTCTAACCGGTACATAAGTTATTTCAAAACAATGTTTAGAAAAATAAGGAGTGTTTAATGTGTTTTTAAATACCGAAAGTTTTATCCCTACCATAAGAAATTAAAAAAAAATACAGAAGTTACTGTTAATTTATTTTCTGCATATGCGCATTTCGACTACTTATGTCTCATCAGTACATATCAAACCATTAACGTTTGGAAGTCCATTAACCGAAAAACATGTTAAAGTTGATAGAGAACAAATAACCAAAAGATCTAAATAGAAAAGCCAAAATTCAGTTAAGGACAGAGCTATACATAACGGAGATACTCCTTAGTTTTAAACCAAATTTTGTAAAATCTAGATATTGCAAGTTTCAATACAATCGGTTTTCTGGTCAGCACCGAAGTACTGACTACTGGGTTGGTGAATACCCTCGGGGACTGATTCTTAAAAATGATGCTTGAAAATGATGCTTAAAAATTCCCCAAATATGCCTTTCTGTACATATATGAACAAAACATACCAATTTTTCCTTCTTTGCATTTGATATAACGGAATATGCAATTTTAATACACCAAAATATGGCTAAATTTGAATATTTTGGGCGATTGGTGTGAATAAAGGGAATTTTCAGAATTTCGGAATTTTGCAAAATTCAAAGTTGAATTGTTGTATAATTTCCCTTAAACCACGCGCATGATCTTATTTGTGATATATAGGAGTCTCTGTGTATTTTGGTGTTTGAAATGATATGTTATTGGACCTTTATACAATGTATAAGCTTTCCAAGCTGAATAAAATGAGATCAATTGTGTTGAATTTTGTTTGGGGGGAGGGGAGGGGAAGGGTAATATGCTTGCAATTTATGAGAGTTTAGTAAGTCTAAAATGTTCAAAAGCATACTTTATAATAGCTTATATATAATGAAACGATATTTTATCAACATATTCAAGTATTTACATCAAAATACTGTCAAAACAGCAATAATTCTGAAAAACGGAAAATTCCCATTTTTCAGAAAATTTCGAGCAATGGGCCAAAGACAGACCCCTTAAAAAGTTTGAATCTACTTAAATGGTCTTTTGCATGTCAGATATAGTGAAATACATACAAGAATTTGCATTAGGCATTACCTTTTCAACATTTAGCACCTGAATAATTTAAATTTCTCCTTAATTTTAAGGGGGAGGCTTGCTAATTTTGGCATTTATGATCTCACAAAAAGTCTGAATCTAAAGTTTTTTTCACAAAATTTGTTGCTTACATATCATAAATCATTATTGCATTCCCAATTATTAGATATACATGTATATTCAAATTTGTACGATCCAGAAGTAAGAAAGTCGTCCGAAAATTACAATTTTTCAAAAATTTTATACCGAAAGTCAAAACTATAAGAATTTTTATGGTTTCATTTTTCAAAAAGTGTATCACAACTGATAAATTATGCATAAAAACTAGATCAAATGACTAGATTTATTTATCTGTAAAGAATTGACTGCTCAAAAATCATTTTCGCAATTTTTTGCAAATGGAGGGGTACATTTTTGTATCCCCAGATAATAAAAATGGCGTAAAATGGCCAAACTTGTGTTCATTGTAAAGGATATTATGGTACCAAATTACAGTGCATCTAACTTATCTACATAAAACTTATGAACTAAAAAGATGAAATTAAGGTTAAAACTAAAATACAAGAATTTTGCGAGGTTTACTATAAAAAGGGTCCTACACTGTTTATGCGTGCGGGTTATACTCGTGTTAACATGTTTTATTTTGAAGAGGGGATATAAAAGGACTGAAAAAAAAACGGTCTGGATCACAAGTTGGGGTTGCATGGAAAGTGATTTCAGCCCATGATGGCCTATAGTTGTGTGAAGCCCGAATATCTTTTATATTCTGCTAGAAGTGCTATCTTTTTAAAGGCGTTCAAAAATTGTGATTTTGCTACTACGAGGATAAGGTCTCATATCCCCTTTCAAGCTAACAAATCAAATTGCAGGATTTTCCTGGATATTTCACTTCAACAGAATATATTTTTGTATACATCCTTTCCTTTATATCACATTTTAAGTATGATTAATAAACAGATATCAAGGATAAAAAAATAACATAGAGGTTTAAGTTTTTTACAAACGTACCTTTCAAAATCAATACAGACAACAATACAAATATATTTTCCATTATTTGTCAAACTATCGATCAAAAATTGAATAAAAATTCAACTGGCAAGGAAATATGTATATTTGTAATTGTTAAGTGTAAATTTTCCGGGTTCATTTCAATTTCAAATGCTTGAGTGTTGCATCATTCTACAGTGAATATACCAATTAAGAGAAATTGTTTTAAACAGACAGCAATCTGCCGGTTTAGGTGACATTTCCTGCGCATGAAGCAAAGTTGTTATACGGCTTTCACAAAAAAAACTAAGTCCAGTCCTTCTAATTACAGTTTCCGCTAAAAAGAGTATTTACTTCAATTAATAATTAAATATAAGATTTAAAGGAAATTACTTTAATTAATAATCAAATATAAGATTTAAGGAAAATTTACATTAGATCTGTGTATACATCCTGAATTTGAAAATTTAACGGAAACCCCGTACAACCAATACCTTGATTTTTTGTTATACACTGACAAATGTAGACTCCTAAAATCTAAACTTTATGTATGACAACCCTGATGTTCTTACTTTTCAATTGTGAACTTCCCCTTTCTTAGCAGGACAATTTCTTCCCTACGTACGGAGTGTATATTCCAAAGTTGCTTAAATACTGTCGAGTATAAAATGTACTTTATACAAGGAGAATTTGAAAGGAGCAAAAACACAGTCTCAGAAATTACCAAGACAAGGAAATGTCCAGCCTTTGTTACTGTTGTTCTTCCGAACATTCTATAGCAATCGCCTCATAATATGTCGAGTCGATTTCACAAACATCACGAACATTTTTAATTAAGTTAGATTCCATGACTATATGCTCTCCACTGATATATTTCAATTGGGTGTACTTGTCCTTGAAAGAATATCTGATATGGATACACTATCATACTTTCAAATTTTGACATTTAAATATTATCATTTTTTTAATCACATTATTATTATTTGTAATTTACCAATGGTATTCTGATCACCTGTTTATAGTTGCCACATCTCTATATACATCACTATTTTATAATTCCAAGTTTTCTTGCAATCGACTTGTGTTTGTCTTTATGTTGTTTCTGTCTACTGGCTTAGGACACCAGTGCGTTTGTCGGGCAACGGATGACAGTGATTGTAAGGGCGCTTTGCCAGTTAATTTTATATTTGATGACGATCTCGCGTCCATGGGCTAAATAAGAAATGGATGTGACATTGCTCTGCAATCAGCAATGAATTCCGCTCAAACCGGTGCTAGGGGTCGTCTTGAACTTATTATGAGGTATGGGCAATGCTCATTGTTGAAGGCCTCATGGTGACGTCAAGATGAAGAACAAAAATAAAAACGTTGTTCTATTGCTAGATCATACCATCATGATGTCTTTGTAGAAACTTTGTCTCATGTGCATTTACTGTATGTTATTTCATTGTTAATTCATGGATCTAACAAAACCGGTTTTGACTTTACTCTGGATTGACTCGCTAACTGTTGGGGCGGTGCAGTATACTTTGCAGGACTTGCTTACCGTAAACTGCATCTGTCACTGAAATTAAGCACTTTAGTTTTTTTTTATAATGCCCTGTTTGTAATTTTGGAGCGTTTTGTAAATGTTTTGCGTCTTTGATCTTGTATCTCTTGTTTTTATCGGCTTTGTCATGTTGCTAAGGTTAGATTTATGAATTGATGAAAAAAATGGATAACAGGAAACACCTACAATGGCTGAAAATTATAATTACATGCCACAATCTGCTATGGAACTACACATGAAGAACACGAATAAGACAAAAAAACAAACGTAGACAACCTTAGGAACTCGGGACAGCTGGACTTGGTACCGGCACCAGCAAAAGCCAGCGGTAGGGTTAAACCGGTTTATGGATGCCCAAACCTCCACTTTATCTGTCCCGTTTCCCAACAGAATAATAAACATACGAATAAAACTCAATACAGGTAGACCACTAACTCCAAAGACTTTGGCCGTTTTTTAATGTGAACACGGTCTTGATTGGGTCGATCCAAATTAAGATCATTTTTTTAAAACCGCTTACGTTCACATTAGAAAATTTGAATCGATTGCGATCGATCGTAATTAGGTTATCGTTCTCATTAAAACTAATTGCGATCTATTGCATGCTCGTTTCAAAGCATTTGAATCGATCGCAATCGATCCTAACTGTTCACACCATAGCCGAAATCGTTTCTATTTAAATCGATCTTTTTGAGACCACCTCTTTTTATCTGACCAAATAAGACCCCGTTTTCATTTACCATATTTGAATCGATTGTGATCGATTGCAATCAGTTTTGGCTGTTCATACTATAAAAGATCGATTGCGATCGATCTTATTTGGTCCGATAAAAAGAGGTGGTCTAAAAAAGATCGATTTTAAAAAAGAGGCGATTATGGCTTAGGTGTGAACAATAAGGATCGATTGCGACCGATTCAAGTGCTTTGGATAAACATGTGATCGGTCGTAATTGGTTCAAATGAGAACGCCAAACCTGACTGAGATCGATTGCAATCGATTGAGATGTTTTAAATATGAACATAAACAGGTTTTAAAAGAATCGATCTTAATTTGGAGCGATCGGATCTGGTTCTAATGTGAACACGGTCTAAGATCGTTCTTTTTATAGTATGAACAGTATAAAAAGATTTGGATCGATCGCGATCCATTTAAATATTGTAAATAAGTGTGAATGTTGTCTTAGTTAAAATTATTGTAACAAAGACCTTACTTTGACAAAAAATCATAGAAAATCCACACGAGGAGAAGATATTCGAAAAATTCAACGCTTTAAGATATTATTAATAGGATTTGTTGCCTATAAAGAATGTTTTATGAATTCTGCACTTGAAAACATATACATGGTTCAGGTCAATCTGTTTTTTATCTTTATTTACTTTGTAAGTTACGTAAAATTTGTGGGGAGATTATGATATTTACTGTGAATGAGGAACTCTGGTCGGTTACCAGACTGTACCAAGTTAGTTATATATGGTTAAAGTGGAGATGATTTTAATTAGGATATTAATACCCTCTTTTGATATTGAAATTAAAATTTTCTCCACTTTGACCATATATGACTAAGTTGGCACAGTGCGATAACCGGCCAATGTTTCTCATTTTGACCAATGTGAACCCTATAGCTCATATGACTTCTATATCGCACACATGAGATACAAATTTGTGTTCTATTCATTATTTACGAGTTTTAAAGCAAAAGTAGTAGAGCTCTATTTTCTCTAAAAATACTTTTATAAAGTCCTTTCTCTGTATTAAAAGTATGGGCACTGCATGCACTGGTGTGCCAACATGGATTGATTTATCAATTGACTGATTTCTTTTAATCCGGTTGAACTGTACTATTCTATTTCTACAAAATTGATAAAACAGATGAGTTTTTCTATTTTTCGGGCATTGGATTTTATAAAGTAAAAATCACGTCAATTAACTAAAACTTTCCATTTGGCTATTCATTCACGAGGACGTAAGATATTGTAATCGATAAAAGTCAAGGTAGAAAAGATTTGAATAGAACATTAATGAATCGTTAAATCACAATTTAAAGTCTTTCAAATGTTACCGTTTTTTCCAAACGTATTTAAAAAAAAATTATAAATGGGAAAGACTATTATTTTATTCTCTCCTCGGCAAGGAAAGTACATGTACAAGAGGATGGCCAGACGATACCTTTCCCTCTTTGAAGTCTTTGCTGATTTGCTCTAGTCTACCCGAGGATGTAGTTTTATTGTTCTAAAATTGAAAATTCGACCTGAAAGGCAATGCTTTTTGACAGGTAGCAGATTGATGGGATTACATGTCTTCTAAAAAGATACTTCGTTTCCAGGGGAAACAACACCTTCCACTGGACGTGAAGTCACAATGGTCTGCTCCTGAAAGGCAAATAATTATTTGAAGGAATGGCTGGAGAGGTAAAAAATATTAAATCAGGAAAGCAAGTATGCGAGCCGTGTCGTCGGCTCAAAACAAAATCGGAAGAGGCTAAATCCGCATCAAAGTACTGCACTTACTGTGCAGAGGCGATATGTGACGTTTGCTTTGATCATCACCAGGCGAGTAAAGCTTCCTCTGATCACATTATTATTGATAAATGGGTAGGATCAGAAAACAATGAGGATCTGAACCTTTGTTCAATATTTTGTGTCAAACATTCAAACAGGAGGTTGGAACTATTCTGCAAATGTCATGAAATACTTTGTTGTATTAAATGTGTAACAGATACCCATAGACAATGCGATCAAATTATAACAATAGATGAAGCGGCTATCGGAGTGAAAAAAGGTACACTTTGTTCAGATGTTTTAGAAACTTTGGAAAAGTCTCGTGTGAAAATGTCAAAATGTATTTCGAAAGGTAAGGCGTCTATTGTGTTATGCCAAGAAGAGGCAAAACGGGCAACAGGTTCTGTTGAAAAAACACGTGAGGAGATAAATAAACACCTCGACTATCTTCAAGAGACCTTCAAACAGGATTTTGCCTGCTTCTGTGAAGAAACGATCGATAAAATGGATAATAAAATGAATAAGATGGAAAAACAGGCAACTTTAGTGGCAAAATATCAAGACATTTTGAGATATAAAATGGAGAACTCTTCAGAGGTTGAAGTTCTTCTAGAAGTAAATCGTTTGAAAAATGTATGTTTGGAAGCTAAAAATTTCATGGAGACTAAAGACAACGATATTCCAGGCCTTCAGATAAACTTTAAATTGAACGAGTGTTTAGAAAATTTCACAAATCATTTCCCTCTGCTAGGGACGTATGAAGTACAAACTTGTGATTCTAGCGCGACAGTACCTAAAGATGTTGTGTTATATCTAAAACAGTCTGTTAAATTATTAGAAAAATCGTGTATTACCGGCTTAAAATTTTTGCCAGATGGAAATATGGCATTGATAGACAGTCGTCTCAACTCTCTTTATTTTTACGGGATCGAGGCAAAGAAAATTGTGGAAATTGGGCTTCCTGAGAGTCCTTGGGATGTAGAATTATGGGACAAAAATATTTTACTAGTAAGTTTTCAGGAAAGACCGTATTTGCAATTTGTTGATATTATGAAAAGAAAATTACGAAAAGAATTAAGTATTGATGAACCGAAACGAGGCATCGCTGTATACAATAATCAAATTTTTCTCAGCAGCAAATCAAAAATATCAAACATTGATTCATTTGGTAAGGAGAAGTACAGCTTCCAAGTGGATGATACTTTGTATATATGTGTCGATGGATTAGGGAGACTTTATTTTAGAGAACAGTCGTCAAAGCTGAAATGTACAGACTCAAACGGGCACTTGATTTTCACTTATTCACATCAACATTTGAAAGCTTTAACCGGAATTACTTGTGACTCTGAAAATAATGTGTATGTAGCTGGATTTAGTTCGCATAATATACACCAAATTTCGAAGGATGGAAAATTGATAAAGATATTTTCAGATGGGATTCAAAAACCACGTGCCATCTTTTTGGAGAAATCTAGAAATATACTACTTGTTTCTTGCAACGAAGGCAAAGAAGTGAAGGTATTCCACTTTCAGTCATCATCGCTTGACGAAAATACAGAACAATAACTAATATGAACAAGTGCAATTTAAGAGGGGTTAATCAAAACATTCATTATTTGGGGTTGGTATTATTAAACAAAATTAAAATGGAGAAGATATCAGAAAACTATTTCAATGGCCGAAAATTACAATCACATGCTACAATCTACCAGGGGAACTGCAAAAGAAAGACAATAAAAAGACAAAAGGCAAACGTAGACAACGATAGGAACTCGGGATAGCTGGACTTAGTGTCGGTACTAGCAAGAGCTAGCTGTAGGATTGAACCGGTTTATGGATACAAAAACATGAATTAGTAATAAGTTTAGTCATTGTAAAATGTGTTTCTAAGATGAATGCTAAGCTATATAAAAACATACATGTTACTACGAGTAGTAATATGTCCCTCTCGCCACACAAGCATCTCGAATCCCAAATGTCAGAAAATGCGCAATTGATTGACATTGAATCCACCGCGGATTTGAAACAATACATTGGAAAAAATTGTGTGACAAAAGAAAATTGTTGAATTTTGAATTTCTTTAAGCCAAAACAAGACGAGGTAACGTATGTCTCCAGAAATGCAGAATTTCATGCAGTAAATTTACGGTCGAGTATACATATATACCGACAAACAATGAAATTAGCAAAATATCAACGCAATCTTTCAGTGGGTATGAAAGGAGTTGTGTTCACAAAATCTGCTATAATTGTTAAATAAAACTGGAATGTTTTAGTCCTATAGACTTATAAAAAATAACGATTCAAAATGGTAGTACAGCATGCATATATACACATCAAAGAAACAAGGTAATCTGTCGTTAAGTTTCAAAGAAGTTTCGTTAACAAATTCTATATATTTAAATGATTCTAGACTTGTTCCATCTACAAATGACAAGTCTTTTAGGCCAATTCCTTCTGGGCTGCTTCTCTACAAAAGAAGCAAATTGATGGGCCATTAAAATAAATCAAAACTGGTTAAGATTAATTCTGATTGGTTCGTCTGGTTGTATTTAATCTAGAGTTGTAGCCCAGAAAATAATGACGCCTGTCCGAGTCTCAGGAGCTCATTTAGTTGCTTCTTGTGTAGAGAAGCATCCCGAGAAATATAAGCCAAATCTGTCCAGAGTTAGTGGGGAAGAATATATGGACCTCAGACACTTGACTTGGGAAGATAAACATGTTTTAAGTTCATAAACTCCTACAAACTTTGATGTATAAAAATTGCAGTTTAGAACGCATATCATGTCTACATATTGTAAGAGTATAAACCATGGAAGTACTTCCTTCTTGTATTCCAATTGATCCATATGAACTTGATAGTTAGTCTTCCAGGGAAGACATATGTCGCCTGCGTAAATACTTTCTAGTCTAACTGGAAGTTGACATTGTAGAAATACCAAACCCTGTTACACGGAAAAAGTCCCCATGTTGCTAATTGGTGTTGAACTGCAGACGGCAGGGATATGTGGCTAATGGTGAAAATGACAAAGAATTCTGTTTTTGACGCTAAGAGCAAAAATATTCCCTATAATCCAAGAATAAGTGTGCATCTGAGAGAAACTGATACTGATACTCCGTGCTGAATTGCAGAACAACTACAGTAGAATAGAGAATGATCAAAGGATGTGGTTTTTACAAAAATCGAAGACTTCAGACATGGTAAAAAAACGAGAATGCAGAAAACAGACATGAGAACCCACAAAGCACAGAAATAAAAATACAACATTCCATTCAGAACTAAAATAAGTGAGAACCGAACCGTCAGTCTAAAACGAATAATCCAAAGACAATGGTAACATCGGAAAAACAAAGAAACAGAGACATATAACACGAGTACGGCACAGAAAAGAAATTTGAAGGCGCGCACATACAAAAATTAAAGAACCTTAGTGAGCAAGCTCACATACCCCACGCCTCAACATATCAGAAAATCCTGCATTATTGAACTAAAAAATATCCTATAAGCAATATTATACATAAGAAGAGGCTCCCAAGAGCCTGTATTGCTCACCTGGGCCATGGCTGACACAATTAGTCAAAATAATCCAAATGTTTAAGGGTCTCAATTTCAAGTTTGTTGATAGACATTGATAATTAAACTATATTCCCCAGCTATTTTTGATGGGGCGTAGACTGACTGTCACCTTCTTGAAGAAGGCCATCTAAGCATCAGTGTGCCTCACTTTGGTTCCAATTGGCCTAGTATTTTCAGAGGAGATCTTTAAATGATTTCCAATGGGATCCAAGGTTAAACTGTTCACCGCTGAATGCCATATTGGATGCTATGTGGACATGCTGGAAACATTTTGTGCAGGGGACCAAGAAAGGACCACTGTGATCAAGTATGATTCCAACTGGCCATGTGCTTTCAAAGGAGAACATCTTTGAATATGTTTCCTTATAGGATCCAATGTTAAAACCATGTTCCCCTTTCATTCACCATCACCATCTTGAATATGATGTGTACTTGCCGAACACTTTTTAAAAGGGACCAACTAAGGACCATTGTGACTAAGTTTGGTTCCAATTGGCCAAGTATTTTCAAAGGAGATTTTTGCAATATTGTCCACGTTTTGACAAAGTTCCCCACTGGGGGGGCATCTTGGATGACTTGCGGACTTCCCTTTTTTCAAGGGGACCACCCAAGGACTATTGTGACCAAGCAGAGAAAAAGGATCTTTGAATGCTTTCCCGTAGGGTCCAATGTTAAAACTGTGTTCCCCACTGGCAACCATCCTGGATATGATACAGACTTGCCAGACATTTCTTTTAAAAAGGACCACCTATAAGGACCATTGTGACCAAGTTTGTTTCAAATTGGCCCAGTAGTTTCAGAGATCCTGGAATATAGGGTCCATTTTTCGACAAAGATCCAACTGGCAGCCATCTTGGATGGAGTGTTGACTTGCCAAACACATTTTTAAAGGGGACCACCTAAGGACTCTTGTGACCAAGTTTGGTTCCAATTGGCCCAGCAGTTTCAGAGAAGACGTTTGAATGAAAAGTGTATGACTGACAGACCCAAGACACAGTGATAGCAAAAACTCACCATGGCATAACCAGGTTAGTAGTAGAGTCCATTCAGACTATGAAGACGAAAAACTTCTACTATAGTATCTGGGAAAGATATTTCAATTGAAGGCAAAAATTGACCAATGTAAGACACAATATACGTTTATATACTCAAATTATTACAATGTGAAATAAGTAAAGATTATGGAAGTATTTTTGCAAAAAATTGTAAAAATTTGTATAAAAACACTTTTTTTTACTCTTGATTATGTAACAAATAATTGTTTTTAATAAAGTGATAGCAGGGAATTTCTCTTAAACTTAAAAGAGAAAAGTAAACCAAAGAAGATTTGAAAACAGTCAGATTTTAAAGGGAAATTACCCAGGACAAGATGATACTTGCTGTTTTAGCTGAAAATAGTCTAAGTCCAATAACTCCTGTAAAAATAATCCGATCAATAAGGCAGTATAGTATGCACATCTACACATCATGACCAACAATCCTACCAAATATGAAAGCAATCCATTAAGCAGTTTCAGAGGAGTTGCAGTGACAAGATGATACTTGCTGTTTTAGCTGAAAATAGTCTAAGTCAAATAAATCCGATCAATAAAGCAGTAAAGTATGCACATCTATACATCATGACCAACAATCCTACCAAATATGAAAGCATTTCATTAGGCAGTTTCAGAGGAGTTGCAGTGACAAGATGATACTTGCTGTTTTAGCTGAAAATAGTCGAAGTCCAATAACTCAAGTCAATAACTCCCATAAAAATAATCCGATCAATTAGGCAGTAAAGTATGCACATCTACACATCATGACCAACAATCCTACCAAATATGAAAGCAATCCAATGAGCGGTTTCAGAGGAATTGCAGTGACAAGATGATACTTTAGTATTTTAATTGAATATAGTCTAAGTCCCATAACTCCCACAAAAATTATTCGATCAATATGGCGGTATAGTATGCACATCTACACATCATGACCAACAATCCTACCAAATATGAAAACAATCCGTCAAGCGGTTACAGAGGAGTTGCAGTGACAAGAACAGGACTGACGGACGGACGGACGGACAAGTGAACAACATTATACCCTCCGCAACTTCGTTGCGTGGGGTATAATGAACAACATCACCCAATAAAAAAAACCATTAGTGAGATTAGGAAGCATCTCCTGCCTCTTATAAGACACCTACCGAGTTGAACATGTGAAATCCGGAAAGGAAACAACAATTTTAAGCTTTTAAAGGAATACATCGGCAAACGAATGCCGAAGCAAGAACGAGGAAAGGGGAAATTCTAAAATCATAAATCCAAAATTACGACAATTCACAGCAACACGAATTGAGACAGTATGACAAAGACAAAACAAATAAACAAAAAAGAACAACAATGTTACAAAACTAAAGCACTAGCAGTGTGAACCCCTATAAAACTGAGGTATCATCAGGTGCTCCGGAAGGGTAAGCATGATCTGCTACACGCATGGCACCCGTCACACAGCCAGTTAAAATATGATGTTAAAATATCTGTTGGATTGCTGATCGGTTATTGTCATTTTCTAAAAAGATCCGTCGTCATCTGTAAAACAGATACAAGATCGTGATGTCGACCGTAAAACTTCTGCAATGATGACTTCAAGATAGAGCAACATACCCTTGCCTTATTTAAGACACTTAAATATTTTGTGAACTCCTTTAAAAATCAGAGTGACATCAGGTGATCTGGAAGGGTAAGCATGTCCCGCCCATCTACCTACTAATTGAAGTGCTCCAACTACTGCTACAGAACTTGAAAACCAAAATGGCAACGCAATATGATCGAATAAAAATCAAAATCCTGCTTAAGTTGAATTGACAATCGTTTCAAAGCTCTGTAATTCTAATTGGCCTTTTGTGCAATTTGTCAATATTATCAAAATAAAATATGAGAAGAATTGCAAAACGATAAATCAAAATGAATAACTATCAAATTTGCCTCAGCGGCAAATTAAAAATATCAAATCTACATTCATTTGGAAGGTAGACTGAGTACAGCTTTCAAGAATATAATCCTTTTTATACATGTTGATGGATTTGGAAAACTTTAATTTTAAGTACAGTTTACAATACTCAAATGGACACGTGATTTTCACTTACAAGTAGTATTCCAGCTAAGAGTCGGGCAATGGGCGGCACATAAAAAATTTAGATTCTGTATTTTTTGGCTTAGGTGTATTCATTTGGTCATAAAAACACTTCCCAAAAAATTTTAACACCAAGCCTTGTGTTAGGTCTCCTGATAATTTTTGACTGGTTATATAAAGAAAACATAGAAAGCAGCCACAGCCTGCTAAGCTCACCTCGTTGCACAGCATTGTCACATGTTGCACATGTCAGTAAACAGGAATGGACTATAATCATTTTTTTAACGGACTCAGTCATGCATAAATTGTAGTTTACAGTCTGCATCCGAAGCATTCATTGTTCTTGTCATCCCAAATTGCATCATACATACCGATATGGTTGCGAAGGGACATGTCAGTAAGCGGGAATGAACTTTAATCATTCTACCTAACCAAGTCGCTCATGTGTAAAATGTAGGTCAGAGACAGCATCCGAAGCATGCATTGTTGATGTCATCCCAAAATGCATCATAGGTACCAATATGGTTGATGTGGGCCATGTCAGTAAGCAGGAATGGACTTTAACCATTCTACCTAACCAAGTCGTTCATGTGTAAAATGTAGGTCAGAGACAGCATCCGAAGCATGCATTGTTTTTGTCATCCCAAAATGTATCATAGATACCAATATGGTTGATGTGGGCCATGTCAGTAAGCAGGAATGGACTTTAACCATATCTTCCTAACCAAGTCGCTCATGCGTAAAATGTAGGTCAGAGACAGCATCCGAAGCATGCATTGTTGTTGTCATCCCAAAATGCATCATAGATACCAATATGCTTGATGTGGACCGTGTCAGTAAGCGGGAATGGACTTGAACCATTCTACCTAACCAGGTCGCTCATGCGTAAAATGTATGTCAGAGACAGCATCCGAAGCATGCATTGTTGTTGTCATCCCAAAATGCATCATAAATACCAATATGCTTGATGTGGGCCATGTCAGTAAGCAGGAATGGACTTTAACCATTCTACCTAACCAAGTCGTTCATGCGTAAAATGTAGGTCAGAGACAGCATCCGAAGCATGCATTCCAGTCGTCATCCCTAAGTGCATCAGGCACACCAATATACTTGATGTGGGGCATGTCAGTAAGCAGGAATAGACCTTAACCATTCTTCCTAACCGGACGCGGACGCCGACGCGGACGCCGGGGGAATCACATAAGGCCCACTCACTTCGTGAGGTGAGCTAAAAATGACGGTATTTTTTTTCCCGTACCGTTCACTGTACAATGTAACTAAATTTTGGACGCTGCTAATTCAAAAAGACAAAATAACACAGAACTTTTATCTATAAAAATGACATTTTCTGGATTATTTCTCTTAAAATCAAACATAAAAAATTTGCGTTTTTTCCTCAGTGTACCACTTTACCAATGCACTTTGCCTGTTTCTTCGACAGACTGGTACTTAAAAGCGATCATACAATGTACTAGAACAACAGAAGAACAAGGGTTTAATAATTGCAATAAAGGGCTACGCCGAGCGCAGCATGTCGATCACTGAAACTTCAACAAAAGTAGTTCAAAGTGAATGTGGACACAGTAAAGAGCTTGACACAATAATTAGATGGACACAAAAAGAAGCTTGACACAGTTATTAGCTGGAAACAAACTACGGAAAAAATCAACCCTTTTGATCACTTATTGATAAAAAAAACTGTAAGAGCTATGCAAAATATGTTACTATCAACTAACACTTTACATCCATAGAAATAAAAAAAAAATCCATCGAAATCTGATGAAAAATAAAGATTTGACATATTTAGAAAAATTGCAATTTTGGCCCCTTTGACCCTTTGTAGCTCGGAAAAGGTAAAAGCTACGCCAAATCCTTTGGCATACTACTGAAAGCTTAGATCAAGAGGAATCCAAAGGAAAAAATCTGATGAAAAATAAATATTTGACATATTTAGAAAAATTGCAATTTTTGCCCCTTTGACCCCTTGTAGCTCGGAAACTGTATATACCGCGCAAAATCTGTTGACATATTTCTGAAAGCTTAGATCAAGAGGAATCCAAAAAAAAAATCCCATGGAAATCCGGTGAAAAATAAAGATTTGACATATTAAGAAAAACTGCAATTTTGGCCCCTTTGACCCTAGTAGCTCAGAAACGGCAAGAGCTACGCCAAATCCATTGACATACTACTGAAAGCTTAGATCAAGAGGAATCCAAAGAAAAAAATCCCATCGAAATCCGATGAAAAATTAAAGAACCTTAGTGAGCAAGCTCACATACCCCACGCCCCCACATTTAGGATTTTCCTGCATTATCTCAAAATTATCAAAAAATTGAAATCCAAGTAGTTTGCACATCTCTTACAGATGAACAATCATCCTGTAAAATATCTTAAAACCTGTAGCAGGATTTATCCGGGCAAATTGAGTACCCTGTAAACTTCCTATCTTATAAACTGTAGGAGGAGTTATCCGGACAAATAATGTACCCTATATGCAATATAATGCATAAAAATTACAAAGTTCAACAATGTGTAGTTTTCTGAAAAATTATCAAAAATCAAAATCCAAGTAGCATGCACATCTTTGATTTGTGCACTATCAACCAGCAAAATAAAAACTTCCTAGCTTAAAAACTGTAGGAGGAGAAATGGTGTACCCTATATGCAATATAATGCATAAAAATTACAAAGTTCAACAATGTGTAGTTTGCTGAAAAATTATCAAAAATCAAAATCCAAGTAGTATGCACATCTTTGATATGTG
>MJUU01008321.1:86672-97797 GCA_002080025.1 Modiolus philippinarum
CTGAAAGCTTAGATCAAGAGGAATCCAAAGAAAAAAATCCCATCGAAATCCGATGAAAAATAAAGATTTGACATATTTAGAAAAATTGCAATTTTGGCCCGTTTGACCCTTGTAGCTCGGAAACGGTAAGAGCTACGCCAAATCCGTTGAAATAGCTCTGAAAGCTTAGATCAAGGGGAATCCAAAGAAAAAAATCCCATTGAAATCCGATGAAAAATAGAAATTCCACATTATCTGCAAATTCGCAATTTTGGCCCCTTCGGCCCCTCATAGCTGGGAAAGGAAACAAGTTATCAAAAATCTGATAGCTGAGTGCCATATTAATTTTTCACAAGGAATCCATTGAAAAAAACTGCATCAAAATCGGACTTAAAATAAAAAAAATAATTTTTTTGAGATTAGCCCCTGTTGGGCCCCATTTCTCTCCTGAGCGGTACATGCTACGTGAAATCCGTTGGCATGTTTCAGATTGGAAATTTCCTCAGGAACACACTGAAACAAACCCCATCAAAATCCAATAAATAATAAAGATTCTACAGTCAAATATGTGAAAACACCCGATTTAACCCTTTTTTGGCCCCTTATTCTGAAATGGGCAGGGCCAAAAACTAAAGGAAAAAAACGTTTCTCAAGAATGTTCCAAGAAACATCATACTAAGATTTGAAAACAATCCGTCCACTAGAACCAAAGTTATGCTGTCCACAGACACGAAAATACCTAATTTAACCCCTTTTTGGTCCCCTTTTTGTCTCTTTTTCAAAAACGGGTTGGGCAGGGAACACGAAATTAAAACCCTAGCTTAAGCTTGTGCCAACAAACATCATGCTAAAATTTGGTAACAATCTGTTCACTAGAACCAAAGTTATGCTGTCCACAGACGACGATGCCGACGCCAGCTCCATACCATAACACGAGCGCAAAATTTTTGGGGTCGTATAAAAATCAAAACCCAGAGACCTGGCTAAAACGAGAACACAGAAAAATAATGACATAAGACAGGTGCAAAACACAGAAATAAAACTCAAAATTCAAACAATGGCACCTAGAATGTGAATTCCAATAAAACCGAGATTGACATTAGGTGCTCCAGAAGGATGGTCAGTCTATTAACAGCATCCGCCAAATTGTCAGTGAGGCATTTATGTTTTGAAGGAAGAAGAAAAGATCTGTTTGGTAGCTGATTGGTTTATGCCATGCTCTAACCCTAAGACAAAACCAATTCTAACGCTGAAACAGTGCCAAGGTAAAATTTTGAAATATGCAATGAAGGGATATGGAGTAAATGCACATGAGATTTTGTAACCACTTTAGAATTCAAACAACCACAAGGATATATCAGTGTCTGAAAACATCACCAACGAAGTCCGTCGGTTTTCCGTAAACTATTTTCGTCAATTTTCCAACCTGGATTGGATCCTTTATAGTACCTCCTATTGTCTGTCCTGTCGTAGTATTTGTACCTATATTTCCTGTTTGAAGAAATGTAGACTTTGGTTACAAAAAGAAGTTTTAAATCAATTTTTTGTTATAACAAACCATACAGGAAAAAGAGATGACAAGACATAATGCTCAAGCATAGCTGTTGAACATCTTATTTATTCTACCACTATGCACATCGAAAGCAGGAAGCCCACAATGAAGGAAATTAAAACATCAAGAAGAAATGATAAACCATGTATGACGAGAATAAAACAAACAACCTGTTTACCATGTATGCAAAGCAAAGACATTATTGCCATGACTGCTAGAATACTGCTTAAATTTGAAGGGACTGTTAGTTTGTTTTCAATCAGCTAGTAAGAAATCCTTCTTCAATACATAAGCACTCATTCTGATCTACAGTTTGAAAGAGATCTAACCCACCATTGAGAGAATGAAGCAATAACAAGGTTTTATTTTCAGTGTGAACAGATCGAAGGAGAGTCTAATATACAGGCAAATAGACTAGCAAGCTTACTGGTTCCTTGCGTTTCCTAGGCCTGTAGCATGGAATTAAGATATTCTGTTTGATTTGTTACCTGTATTATTAACAATGAAAGGATATGGAGTAAATGCACATGAGACAAAGTCTCTACAAACCCATCACCTTTGATTGTAAAACCAAGCGATGAAACAACGCTTGTATTGTTGTTTTTCATCTTGAAGTCAACATGAGGCCATAATAAGTCTATGTCATACAGTGACCATAAGTAGCTAAGGATGGGTGATAGAATGTTTTATGCAAGTGACAAATATTGCAACTAAAGTCATAATTAAAACGAAAAGCTCTTAAGAGCCTGTATCACTCACCAGTACCATGGACTTATGATAATCCTAACTCTTATGTTGAAATTGGCTTCCACCTTGGATGAGGTATGAACATTATCAACACAATAATTAAAAGTGGCCATCCATATACTATGTGACCATTAGTGTTTTAGTTTCCAAGAAGAGTATTGAGAGCATTATTCCGATAGGGTTCTTTGAAAACAATGTTTTGACTGGTGGGGCGAGAACATAAAAATCTAAAACTTTGAAGGGTACAACCCTAGGACTATTGTGACCAAGTTTGGTTCTAATTGGCTCAGTAATTTCGGAGCAAAGATCTCTTTATGCATTTCCCTTAGTGTCCAAAGTGAACTTTGTTCCTCACTGGCAGCCTAATTCATGGGGAAAACGACAGTGTAATATGCAATGACACAAGTCCTATCTTACCAAAACAATATGCTGAACAGGCTTTACAATATGCTAGAATTTGAAATATCAGCATTATGTCTAAAAACACAAAACATCTATCTGAAGTTCTGTCACAGGCTCAACAGGACTATGAACTCCCCTGGCAAAGGGAACCAAAAAAAAAATCTACAAGTTTACAGTACAAGTGTCTTTTATTTCACATTGTTTGCCAGTTTGAGGGCACACAAGAACAAAGTAGTATGGTACAAGTTTCACCAATAATAATCTAATATAACAATAAATTAGCACTGCATATATTAAATATGTACACTGTACTTCTGAAGTACTGCAGCTTCATAACAAACACAATAACAAATAACGCCCATGGCAAGGAGGTCAGAGGTTGTTTAATTTTCATAGGTTTTTTCCTAAATAGTTTGCTAAGGGGTGTCGAAGTCAACAATTTATAGTCACTTAATCAAAAGAATAAACAAATATTCAATTGAGAAATGCAAAAATCACTTTGCCAACCATTTCATTTTACTTTCACCCACAGATAACAGATTTCCAGTTGAATTGACTTGTCAGATCAAAATTAATCACATTTTGCTGTACATATAAGGTTTGTTTGCTGAGAAATATTAACATTAAGAACAGTAGTAGAAATATAACATCCACAACTGCATCAAGTAAGTTGTCATTTCTCAACTTCGGAAAGTTTAAATATTCAAATTCAAAAATGCAAAGCTTGCCAAGTATTTGTTCTTTAAAAATTTAATTATCCAGCTTTCAGAAATGTTGCATTTCACAAGATACAGTTGTTAAATTTGTTTCTTTAATGATTTCAGGCTATACTTGTCAAAAAACATGGTTTTTTCTTGCTGATTCAAAGGTAAAGTAGTAAGATGGCAAACAAATTTGACTACATAATTGAATTTCAACCAATAAAGTGTGGAGAATGAAAACTCACTTGTGAGAGAAAAAATTTTTACACATCATTCATTATAACTGGCAACTTAGGCTGAATATGACTTTAAAGAATTAATCTACAAAGTTTGAAAAAAAAACTGATTACAGGGTTAAACAGTCATAGTGTGACATGTGAAAGAAAATAAGTAATATATTGCTGCGGTCAAGGAAGTGGCAAAACTTTGATTGTAATGAAGTCAAGATTAACGCCCCAAGCTTACATAATGTGTTAGATTCATCGATGTCAAATGTCTACATTGTAGATACATCAGACGTGAAAACCTGACAAATGTATACAATGTTGACTTTGCACCACGGTGATTCAATGCAAGGTAGAGAGCTTGGGGTGTAAATCTTAATTTCGGTATACTGAAAGTTTTGCCATTTCCTTGACCGCAGCAATATCTTTATCTAGAAGACATGTTTTATAATGATCATGGACAACTGGACAAAATGAAACAACTTATTATTTTTTCTTGTAAAGCAAAATTCCACAAAAAAAAAAATTCTTGCCCTATATTAAATTAGGTGCAAAAATCTGTAAAATCACAAAATCCTGAGAAAACAGTAAGATTTGTGAAGACAATTCATACCCTCTATGCAAACACACAGGCAATTTCCTGAATCTTTTGTGTTCTTCTATGACACATCAATGAGTTTATATTTTAAAAGATAAAAATCTCTATGCAAAAATAAAGTCAAACAACCTCTGACCTGCTGTTTTTACAAAGCCTAAATATACCGGTTTTAGTAGAATATTTACATAGTAACATGATAATATATAGATATAATTCCTTTATATGATGCATATTGGTGATATGTACAGATGAAATAACAAATAAATACATAACAAAAACAACTGTTCTAAAAATCCACAGAAATTCTTCTTGTAAAATGATGGTATTCATATATATACAATTTTGTAATTGTAAAATCCCACAGCCATTATAAAATCAACACTACATAGCCCTCCTGATTTCAAAAGTTTTGTATTTAAATTCATTATCAAGTACTATTGGATAAAAGAAATGACATAAAAATAACCAAATACGCATAAATTTTCACAGCTTTGGTTTGAAATACATAAGTTTCTCTAGAAATGGAAGACTGTCAATGTAAACAGAAACAGACACTAAGCCTTTATCACTGGCCTGCTATCAATAGACCATATCCGACCTATGGTATTAGGATTTACCAGACTACTTTTCAATACGTCACAGTATAGAATATCACGTCATAGATCCTAACACATCATGAAGTTGGTCACATGGGGCGGACACGTTTGTGACGTAGGGCGGACANATAAAAATAACCAAATACGCATAAATTTTCTCAGCTTTGGTTTGAAATACATAAGTTTGTCTAGAAATGGAAGACTGTCAATGTAAACAAAAACAGACACTTAACTAAGCCTTTATCACTGGCCTGCTATCAATAGACCATATCCGACCTATGGTATTAGGATTTACCAGACTACTTTTCAATACGTCACAGTATAGAAAACGTCACGTCATAGATCCTAACACATCATGAAGTTGGTCACATGGGGCGGACACGTTTGTGACGTAGGGCGGACACACAACTACTGGTGAATCTGAATACTAGAACTCGGATATGGTCTATTGCTTCAACAAAGAAGGGCAACAATAAACAATATAATTATTCTTTCAGATGAAAACATATAACCCTATTGAAATGCATATTTGGGTATCCTACAAATCTCAAAATGTACAGGTTCTTCTTTACATAATCAAAGCAAAAAATTGCAACAGCCAAAATGATATTTTGAACTAGAAGAGATTGGGTGGGAAACCACCATAGCAAAGAATTTAATTACTAGACATCTACCCATTTTCGTTTAATGTTTGTCATGAATTTGTAAGATGATGTTCAAATTGACAAATTGACCAAGCAGTAACAACAGGAAGGAATGCTTCTGTTATGACAGTTGGCTGATTTGCCATAATATATATTATATAATAAGGATAATCTGCATACTAAGAACATGCCAATTATTGATGTCTAATAAAAATCTGTCAAGAGACAAAAGCAGAAATTAAACACTTTTCTCACCTCCACATGGAAATCTTTTGGTCTAGCAATGCTATATTCTAATGCATTTATGTTTGTAATGCTTATTTTGATTGGATGGCATCAGAATTTTGAGGGTGTAAAATCCACGATTTACCATTGGAACCAATAGCAACGTAATTGCGCAGACGCATAACAAAGTTCCTGTGATTTTAAAATCGATTTTAAATGTTTTTTGGGGAATTTGCATTAGAATAGAGATAACCAAACTGTATTTTAGGATCTGAAGGGGTAAATCTAAGATCTTACTGTCGCAAACATCTGTTTTCCGGCTCCGCTAACACATCACCGGAAAACTCAGTTTGCAATAGTAAAATCTACGATATACCCCCACAGATCCTAAAATACAGTATGGTTATCTCCTAATTTTTCATCTTACTTGGGATGTAAGAGAATATACATGCATTTATTCCAAAAAGTTTTATTTTACATACATGTATATAATTAACCTGGAGAACCTTAATATTATAAGTATATCAAGGGTGGTATTTCATTAATGGAACAATCATGTTTGACTTTTTTGAAGCTGAGAGGATAAAATATCATCAAGTGATATTTAAAGACAAAAAAAATCTCAAGACACCCACAAGATTTCTAGGGTTCTGACTATGTAAAAATACTTGAAATCTCACCCATAGGCATTGAGATTTATCTATCCTGCACTCTCATCAGTGAAAGATTCTTTTTCTCTTACTTCATTGTAGTTGAAAATGTCAGAATTAGATTTTTCAGCATTTATAGTTGCAGTTGAAGAGATTAATATATTTAAAGCATTTCTTGGTTTGGGGTTTGGGGTATTTGTGGATAAAAAAATAATGGCATTTTTTTCAAACTTGCAATTGAGTTAGAAATATAGTATATCCTTCCGGATCAAGTGGATAACCATATTTCTCCATTTCGAGATAGTTAGATTTATGATTTTCAACATGCAAACTTTAGAGAGCATGTTAAAATCAGAAATTTAACTATCGAGAATGGAGAAATATCATAATTCACAAGCAAACAGAAGGATATATTGACTTTTACCGTATTTCAGGTGCAAATTCAATGGTTAAGCATGGTTATCAACATTGGTCGCGCTATCTTAAAGCCAAGTAATGATGACGTAACAATAGACTCAATGAATCAATATCTATTTAGAAATCAAATTTCATTGAAATCAGACAATGCTGAATTTTCCCACTTTTTTTGGCGGCCATTTTGAAAATGGAGGTCAACAAACTATTTTCAACACCAGTTTTGAATTCACTACAGCGTGGCAAACATTTCATCATATTACACTTAACCTTCATCTTCTATAGTTTTGGAAATAAAACACAAAAAATAACAAAATTTTTTTTAAAAATCGGTGAAAAAAGGGCAATTACTCCTAAAAGGGGTTTTGGATTTTCTTCAAAATTTCAGGGTGGGTAGATCTTGATATGCTGAATATTTTTGCAACATAAAGCTGACCTCTATCTGTTATAGTTTTTCAAATAAAAAATAAAATAAATAAAAATTTTCAAAATTTTACTGAAAAAGGGCAATACCTCCAAGACAGGTTTTCAGATTTTTTTCAAAATTGTAGGGTGGGTAGATCTTGCCATGCTGATCATTTTTTCCCAATGTCAGATTTTTATATCTGTAACGGTTTTCGAGTTATTTGCAAAATACAGCAATTTACCCCTATGTTCTATTTGAAGTAACAGCAGCCATGTTGTTTGATCCTCGGACAAATCGAACACAATTTTGAAACTGCATACCCTGGTGATGATTCAGGCCAAGTTTGGTTCGCCCAGCAGTTTCAGAGGAGAAGATTTTTCAAATTGTTGACGGACGGACGGACGGCCGGCGGAAAGATTACGGACGCAAAGTGATGGTAAAAGCTCACTTGACCTTTCTATAATTTCACTGGATTCTCTAATTTCTCGCAAATTTAACCAACAGCCTGACAGGTGTGATAAAAATATTTCTCATCTCCAGAGAGAACAACTATCATGTAATATCCTGCCAAATCTATTTGGAACATAATCCTCAGTGTTTTACATTATGTCATTAGAGAAACATTTTCTACAACTTAAACACGCTAATTATGAAATTTCTTGCACCTTTCTAAATTAATTTTCAAATGTTTTAAAACTCTGCAAGCCTCTTTTTCAAACATTTGCAACATTTATTTAATTCCATGTGAGAAATTCCATAATCAACTTAATTCTCGTTGTAGAAACTATATATATCTGCAAGCACTACAAAACAAAGGACTCTCCAATGATGTCCATGATATATTTGACATCTATAAAATATTCATAAATAAGGAACACAATTTATATAATGTTCTAAATCTGAACAAAGGCATGTTGAATGTTAAAAAATGGCCTTTCTTTAAAACAATTCTCAGGTCCTTTCTGGTCCAAATTTTCATATTTTTTCTCTATTAAAGGACTGGACAAATAGTTTCTTCCTTATTTTGAAAATAATCTTATTTTCTTTAATATCTTCAACATGTATTTTTTATTTTCTAACAAATTATCACATTTATCTGAAACTTTTTTATTTTTAAAGTGAACAGGGAGCCTTAAAATTCTAAAATGGCACAAAAGTGGGATGAATATTAAGTCAAAATATTGTTATGCAACAAACTGACAAAAAGGGAACAATATAAATATAACATTTCCATTTCTGTCAAGACAAATAGGCAATGTATTGTTTTGACTTTATCAATAATAATTTGAATACAAAGTTTTTGAAGAGACTACACAAGTAAAATTCAAATACATTTATGTATTATTACAGAATTAGCTCATTTCAGAGTTCAGTGTTCACCATCTTTATTAGAACTGCAAGAAATCCCTGTGAATATGTTTTAACAAAATCTGAATTTTTCAAATTTATTAAGAAGTTTGTAAAAATATAGTAAACGTTTTATTATGAAAAAATTATAACCTTTTTTTCTATTATAAATGCACTCAACAGAGGTTTCAAATTTGTTATGTTCATTTGATGTCTCAATCCTCCTTACCTTTCCACAATAATTTATACAACACAGCCAATTCACCAAAATTTTACTTTAATAGAAAATTAAAAATGCTCATCATAAAGAGTAATTATAACAAATGTATAGAAAGTAACCTTTAACAAGTAAATTTATACTCTGTCAAAAAAACATCAACAAAGTGTGAAGATCTATGTACAAAAACAATGGAGTAAACAATAACAATAATTACAGTGTAAATAGATTTCATGTTAGTGATGATTTATGTTATTAAAATGACATCTATAAAATATGGTTATTTGTCAAAACAAAAATGGAAAAGCACATAAAACTGCACAAAATGTGTAAAAATATACAACGGTTAAGCACTAAATGTTCAGTAACAATGTGGGAAATATAAAAAATCCACAATTTGTACAAAAAATGCTAAAATAAATGCAACAAAGGTTATTAAGCACTATATTTGTGATGAAGTCATTCTGAAAGCTCTAATATTTCATTAAAAAGGTTTTTTTTCCAATCTAAACAACCTGAAACTAAACTGCATTTTGCCCCTTTTCTATCAAGTCAATAAACATTTCATTTGAACACCAAAATATAATTAAAAAATAATCTTTAACCCAATAAACTTTATCAAATAACAATATAAATATATATGTAAAACAATTTGAAATATTACCCAATCATCTATTTATAAAATTGATAAACCATCATATCAAAATAGAACTTTTCCTTGGAATACATCATTATGGCCTTTCTATTTGATTCTCTTTTTCTTCACAATTTTTCCCTTTGGCTTCAATTTCATTTCCATTGCTAAGGAAGTCTGTTTATCTAACTCAATCAAAGCCTCATGAATCGCTGCCTCTAAGTTTGAGTTCATTTTTCTGCCTCTGAAAAATGTAAGTAAAATACACATTTTTGAAAAAGAAGTAAATACCTAAGTGCTGCCTATCAAAAAATCTTGCCTACTCAAGTTCTTTTTTGTTTTGTTTACATCATTTTTTTTTAATTTGTGGAACACCTTAAATCTTTAGCAATTCCTCATAATATTTCAGTAAACTGTAACCTTTTTCATGTGTCTAGATTCAGTTGAGATTATGCAATCCTTAATATCATATAACAGGATTAATACTTCTCATTTTTGAGACAGGTCAGTTCCTATTTTTAGCGGTTTGAGATTTTTCTGTCTCACACCACCCCATGTGAGACAGCCTCATGCATATTATCACGTCACTTACGTCATGGTGAGTTGCTAAGTAATGGTGGATGGCAATGACAGCATGACAGTGCCTACAGACATTTTTATGTACAAAAGTGAGAAAATTAATCAAACACCGTTAAAAATGCAAGATTTAGAAATCTCAGACACCCTAGGGTAAGGTTTCAATGGAGAAATATTTAAATTTTACCCTTGGGTGTCTGAGATTTCTTGATCTTGCCTTTTTCACCAGTGTTAGATTCATATAATCCCATGTATGCATACAAATGTACATAGTCATTCTGACACTCAAACAAGTAATTTTAAAATTTTTCCATAGCAGTCATTTGTTGTTCAGTCAAAGCTATTCTCTTTTAGAGTTTTAGTATAAACCACAAAACAAACAAACAGTCTCAAAATATAGTCTGGAAAACCATTTGTTGTGGTGTAATGTGATGACAAACAGCATTTTACTCATTTACCCAAAAGTTTTGTTGCTGTGGCACACAAAGCATTAAAAATTTAGCTAATAATAAATTCATTTTCCAATTTCTGAACACCTATGAAAGCATTCAGAAGCTGTTGAAATGTACAATTGAACTTCTATGGCTCAAGCTCCCAACGGACTGATGAAAACAGTTTGAGCAAAAAGGGGTGTTTGAAAAATCAAGGTCGAACTATATCAAAATTCGAACCAAGGGACTACAGAAAGGGTTTGAGACATCCATGGTGTTGCCAGTTATTGCAGTTCAAGCCATCCATGTTCTACTGTATTAAACCAGGTGTGGATCCAGGGAATTTGAAAAGGGGGTTTCAAATTAAAAATTGAAAGGAAATTTTGCTGAGCGGAGCGAGGCGCGAAAAATTTTGGGGTATTTCTTAGGAAAACATCAAGATATTCATTAAACAAGTGATGACCCTAAAGGATGTCTCGCCTGTCCCTGCTGGACTCTTAATTGATGTGAAATCTAAGTGAACTAATCAGAGGAGTGTACATGCTCACTAGACTGTGAAATTGAGGTCAAAGACAAAAGTCACCTGCCAGACTGACATGTACTACCCAAGACCAACCTACATATCAAATATTATCAACCTACCACTTCTAGTTATTGAGAAATGGAATAAAGCAGAAAAACTTAACATGGCCACTAGACCGCGAAATTGAGGTCAAGGACAAAAGTCACCTGCCAGACTGACATGTACTACCCAAGACCAACCTACATACCAAATATTATCA
>MJUU01008321.1:104161-117953 GCA_002080025.1 Modiolus philippinarum
AGGTTAGCTAAAAAGTTCTGCATTGATGGCCATCCTAAATTTATAATCTGTACTCAAATCCTTCATTTGGTAGATGTCACTTTGCTGTTACAATCCCTGACAAATATGGACCAGATGAACGAAACAATTTTTACAATGTTAAAAGGCAACACAAAATTAATGAGGGAGGGAGGAAATTTTTTTTTAATCTTTTTATTTGCCAAAAAATAGATGAGGCAGCTTTTTCCGTTGTAAAAACCACCAAAAATGTAATGAGGGAGGTGATTTTTTGTTTTTATTTTATTGAAATGGCATAAAATAGGGTCAATCAAGCCTCAAACTAGATGAGGGAGGGCCTGTGAACCAATAAATCATTTTTTTATGGCCTAATATGTGAAGTAGCAGGCAGCTTAAATTTATGATGGGTATTCAAATCATACATTGGTCGATCATTTCGATAACATCAAGACACCATGTCTTGAAATACAATATTTAGGTTAGCTTGACTCATTCCTGTTGAAATCGACACCAGGTAAACTAGCATATTTGCAGGTCAAATACAATTATAACTTAGTAGTATGTCTTCCAGGGAAGACATGTATCACCTTGGTAACAATGCAAAATATATTCTAAGTTCCATCAACCAGGAAGTGGACACACAAGAGATCCAAGAGTTTGGATATGTGGTTCCTGAGAAAAGCGAAAGATTTTTTTTGTGATGCTGATCTGCAAAAAATATTCAAACTTCCATCAAACAGGAAGCAGGGATGTGAGAGATTCCAAACTCTGCTTCACGGTATAGGTCACCATACCGATACTCCACATTAAATTGCAGAAGACTGGGATATGCAGTTCCGGAGAAAAATGTGACAAATTTTTTGTGATGCCAATGCTGACCTAAGACGGCGAATAGTGATCTCTACATGTCACCACTGCATGAGCACGAGCAACGCAATAAGTATGCAATCCTTTTAATTTGAAGGTAAAATTTCTATTGAAAAACCTATTATACTATCTTTTTTCTATTGGATTGCATACTTTCATGACTTCTGGTCACAAAACTCTAGTTTACTCAAAGTTTTTAAATATAATATCTATCCTTCAAAGCCGTTGATTATTACAGTTCTAGTGTCGAAAGGGTTAAACTTTTAACGTTAGAGCATTAATGTTTAAACCTTGAGACAGTAGAACTATGATAATCAACGACTTGCAAATGATAGATCTTATTTCTCTAATTCTAAAATTAATGAAATTTTCTTGTGTTTTAGTTTCTACCACGTCGTGGACCTATACAATCAATACTGTGACGTCACCGGATATGAAATTTACATTGCATGGAAATCAACAAAAGCAAATCGATCAGGTGATTCAAGATAAATAAACAATGTATGCTTTGAGTAAATACTTTTTATATTGATTTATACTAGAAATAAATTTATTTAAGGTATATTTTGCTATTTGACGAAAAAGTTCATGACCCTTTCAATATCCAATGAAATCATGAGATCAATTTATCCAATTGTTGGAGAACACTTTGATCTCCTATAGAATGAGATTCACGAGAACAGCATAAGAATTAGAAAGACAGGCTCCTAGTTCAGACAGGATTCTGTTTTGAATGGTTTCCTTTTCTTGTATAGTTTGGATGTTTCTTGTTCAGTCAGGATTCAATTTAAATAGATTTTTTGTTCAGCCAAAATTTGTTTTCACACTACCTACTTTTCCTGGCTCCAATTCTTCAGCATCGTATACTTCAGATTCATGAACCACTTTTCCTGGCCATGATGGAAACCCTCGAATTTGTCCCCACACTAAATCTCCTATAGTAAAGTCATGTAGATCTTTAACAACTGTGATTGCTTCTGATACATCTTCTGAAATAAAAAGTGTACATCATGTAGGAAAATCATACTATTTTTTCATCAAGAAATAAGACTGAGTGCATGTAGCTCTTTGCTGTAGACATTCCCTCATCTACAGTTCTATTTTCTTGGTTGTATCTATTCCATTTAAGTTTTTTTCTTCTTGAACATCATGAACATGCTGAATTTTTTTCTTTCTATAGAAAAAGTCTGGAAAAAGTTCTACTGTCTTGGTATTTTTGATGTATATATGCCTTTTAGTGTTAAATGGTTTCTTTTGTTCTGGATATCTACTTCCTTTTACCTGTATTATACGCTAAAAAATTCTCATTATATGCATGTACAGGATTTGGCCTCCTATTTCGACATTTTTGGTATAGAGTCATTAGAGTACTTCTTTTTGACTATTTTCGATTATGACTTTCCATATTAATTGATTCTAATGCTGCTGATGAAAGATTACTTCTTGAACACCTGTACAGAATAACATACAATGTAATTTGCAGTTTATTATGAAATTTTTTTTTTATTTCGATGCAAAGGGATTAAAGTGTGACTCATTGTTTCAATATATACATTTTTTTTTACATTTTTAGTCTCCAGGTTACACATGATATCAGCCACTCATATGAAATCAATGTAACTATAGCATGTATAGTGTGTTCCATTGGGTTTTCTAATTCCTAAAATCAATGTAACTATAGCATGTATAGTGTGTTCCATTGGGTTTTCTAATTCCTAAAATCACTGGTTTTCCTGATACCTATAACATTATACTCACCCTGTCTTTTCTCTGTGCCTATATCTGTGATCTAACCCCTGGGAAACCTAAGTCTAAATCAGTTTTCTCAACTCTGAGTTTAATTATGTCTATAGATATAAGTGTTCTTGACCCTTGTTTTCCCTATGCCTACATGTACATCAATGTGCCTATCCCTGGGTTTCCCTATGTCTCTATATATATCAGAGTGTGAACCTGTAAGAGTTTCCTTGTGCCAATGGCAATAGCTCTTTCTAAATAGAGAAGCCAAAATGTAGCCCTGCTTCTCTGTCTAGATTGTATTAGTTACTTGTTCTCCATCAGCTTTTGCCATGTTTACAAATATTTTAGTATATGGACTTCCAGATAATTTGATCTGATCTGCAATGAAGAGACATAAGTTGTCCTAATGTGAATATGCAGAAACAAAATAAACAGTAACTTCAGTATTTTGTTGTTCTAAAAAAATGCTATTTTTTTTCTAATACAAGCTCTGCAGTCAATCGATGGAAGAAAAGTAATTGTCTTTTCCACTTCCAGGTAAAGAATGAATACATATTTCTTATCCAGATTGAATACCTAGAAATGCATTCATCATTCTATAAGCACAATCAGTATGAAGACCAGTGGAGAGAAAAATCTGTTTACAAAAAGGCCTATAACAGTGTGCTTCGGTAAGTTGGTTTCCCTATACCTGAACCAGTGTGGTTACTCCTGTTTTCCCCTATGCCTAAACAATTCTGATCACTCCTCGATTTTCTTATGGTTATTAATTGCTTTGTGACATTAAGAAATTTGACATGATGTTACTATATTGTAACCTGAACCTACATGTATAAGTGATGTCATTTTTTAAATCTAGCGCTTACTATTAACTGCTGATCCATGAGATTAGGAATAGTGAATGTCAATGCATTAAAACTGCAAGATAGATATTATTGATTGCCATTGCTGAGACTTTTTAAGGCCTTGTTAGAGAAAGATTGAAATCTTACCACGGGGTGTTTGACCTTGCTCTTTAACCCAATTTAGATTCTATAGGCCTCAAATGTGAGAATTTGAATCTAACCCAAGTAAAAAAAACAGAGTAAAAACAATAAGTCTCCACAAACTTCGTTTGGGAGACTTAATTACCAAAATAATTATATATAATGATTTAAATCTTTTATAAATTCTCACCTTTTTCTTCTTCAAGGTATCTTTTCTGTGACAGGTTAATGACTTCATTATGGACTTCCATAGAATATATACTGTGTACAGGTGATTTACCGGAATGACAACATAGATTGATGGGCGTGGTTGAAGTGATAGATGGTGTATTTACATCTGATGGAAGAGAGGCTTCCGAGGGTTTCTCTGCAAGACTCATACTATGTTCCGGACTACATTTCAAAGATGATGGTTTTGAAGAAATACTGAATTTTGATTGGTTATTTGATGATGACATCAAAGATGAAGTTGAGGCTACATTACTACTGACAGTTTGTAAAAATAAATTATCTTTTCCTTCTGAATGTCTAGTTTTACTAACGAGATTCACCGGTTCATTATAACAGTTTGTATGGCACAAACTAGCATCACTATCTGTATTATTTATAGCACCGTGTAGTTTAGCATTTGAATCAGTAGCACCACATTCTTGAGGCTCAAACTGATCACAATCTTCTGATTCAGTACTCTGTAAGTGATCGTTATGAATATTGTCTATGTTATCCCCATCAGCGTCACTTGACAACATATTACATGTAGTGTCAGCAACATCTCCACTAGTTATCTCCCCTTCATTTTCCTGACCACTATTATAATACTCTCCGTCCTCCTCATCGAAGTCTGTGGACGTACCTTTTTCCTCGGAAGTATTTGGTTCATCTTCACCATTTCCAGGACTTTCCTGGCACGTAGTAGAAACAATAGATACCATTGTTTCTGGTGTTGATTTTCCAGGTATTTGATTCTCCTTCGTTGCTATGACAACATCACGATTAGTATCTGTTGTCATAGGTGCTGAGTTGCCTTGGAGACTAAACTGACTGATTATAGACTGCATATCTTGCAGTTGTTGAATTTGTTGAAGAAGTTGTTGCTGAAGTTGTAATGTCTGTAACTGCATGGCAGTCAAATTTCCTGTATTTAAGTTATTCCATACTTGTTGTTGTACATTCATTACATTTAATGAAGAACCTGGCTGAGACATGCCCATCTGTAACTGTCCATTAAGTAGCTGTAGGTCAGACTGATTAATCACCTGTGGAATTCCCGATTTATCTAATCCAACATTTACTGGTAATGAATTTGAGCCAAGAAATTGCATCAACGGCATATGCAAGTTTGGCATAACTACCATTTGTCCATTATTAGATGAAAGATTTTGTTGTGGAAGGAAAGGATCACAATTTTGTGGAATTTTAGCGACATTCTGTAAACTTGTTGGATCAGTTGGTTTTACTTGTATCATGTTTGGCCGAGCTTCAGCTGGCAAAACCTGAGTTAACGCTATCCCCTTATTTTGTAACCCATCACTGAGATTTATGCCAGCTGGTATACTGTTCACGGTTTGATTTCTACTGTCAACATTCAGAAAGGAAGTTGGTTCATTTTGTACAGGAATACACTGCACATTGTTTTGAGAGATTCCGGACTGTTCAGGTAATATTACTTGTCCACTTGGAAGCAAGTTCATCCCTACACTGTTACCAATAACATTCAACAAAGGTTGTCCCAATCCAGATAAATTTGGCAATATATGTTGGAAGCTGTTAGACACATTTGACACTACAGGCATATTATTTGTCATATTTACAGATGAAGTGGTTACTATGGGAACAGATTCTGTAATTTTTGAATGTATACTTAATACTGGTTTTGCCAAAAGTGTAGATTTATCCTTAGAATTTGCTTTGTTGCCAACAGTACCAACTCCTTTCAAATTGCTTGTTATATTCAAATTGATGGGTTGCCGTAACAACTTAGCAACAGATTCATGTCCAGAAACTATGTCACTCTGTGTAACGACTGTTTTTTCCTTCCCCTGTGATTTTAATGAATTTGACATAGTAACACTTGTCTGCTTTCCATCTGCAGAAACGGATGTGCCATTATCAACAAAATTTGACATTCTCATCTGATTACCATACTGCAGTGGTGTTTGTGTACTTCCTGGGTTAACCAAGCTTGTAAAGCCAAGATTTTGCTGTGCCATTTGTGCCCTTGCTGCCGCAGACAAAAGAGTACTAGCTGGAAACTCCAGTGAATTAGCGTTACCAAGCATCTGTTGTATTGCACTACGCTTTGGAAATGTCTTTGAAGCTGAATGGCTGATCGGTGATACAGATATGTTTTTAGACGATTGTTTTTTTGATGTATTGGCAGGCTGCAATTTTTTCTTAGCCTTTGCCAATATATCCAAGATTTTATCATTTTGTATTTTATCTAATTGAGATTCTGTTTTCTTGGATTCTTTTGATTGTTTATTTGCTGGATGATGTACAACTGAACTGGGCGTGATCATTTCATTGGCAGACGGACATTCATTTCCAGAGTCTGGAGATAATGATTCACAACGGTCCTCAGTAAACATTTCCGCCTCCGGGCATCCTAATATTGAATGAGATTCGGAAATAGGGATTGGTAATCCCCAATGTTTATTAAATGCTGACCCAACTTTTGATAATTGAGTACTACTAGTCACAACCATTCCATGAGAAGCACTGCTTAATGTATACGGCGGTGAAACTGATACAGGATTCAATATTTTTGATGACTTTACATCTCCATCCACTGTGTCATTTTTTTCTTCCTTCACGTCATTTTCAGACTTCTTTGTAGGGCTACACAAATTTGAAGTTAGTGAACTACTTATCAGAACAGTTTGCTCAGCCAAAAAAGCAGATGGATCATCTAGAAATGAGACAGAAGTTGAGACTTTTGGAATTGGCCCTTTCCCATGATCCTTAAGCTGACTCACATCAACATTTGGAGGAGGTGTATCACTATCATAAACAGAATTCATCTTCTTTTTCACTTTTTCCTTTCTATTTGATTTTGGAGATCTCTTTCTTATATTTTTCTTGGGATCTACCCAAGCATCATTTAACATTGGATAAGGGCTGTTTGAAAAGTTGAAACCTGGTGACATAAACTGCTGGCCAAAGGGACTGATTCCAAAAGGATTCATGTGAGATCCAGGTGGTCCATGATTAACTGGATATCTCATCTGTGGTACTTGATATAAAGGGAATGAATCATAAGTACTTTGATGTTTAGGAGATTTCTGTGTTATATTACTATTTGTTTTCTGTGTTTTAGGTGAAGACTTTTTCGGAGACATTTGTTTCCTTTCAGCATGGTCATGACTTCTGGCAGAATTTATACTAGATAGTATTGATGTAACAATAGTGTCTGCAACAGAAATGCGCAAGCTGGCGTTTTCTCCCTTTACTGTTGTTGGATTTATGTTGGTTTTCAAATTCTTAGAACATTCGGTTGATTCCATCTTTTCTGCATCCCTATCACATCCTGAAGTGGATTCTGGTTGTTCTATCCTACCAATACCTTCAGTATTATAAGCACTACGAGCTTCTGATGAAATAGAAACAGCTGAACTTGACTGACTTGAAGTTAATGTTGTATACGTTGTCACATGACTATTTACTGCAGTGTTCATATGACTTTGTACTGAAGTGTCCCCATGACTTGTAACAAAAGTGTTTGCATCACTTGTCACAGAAGTGGTCACATGACTTGTTACTGAAGTATTCAAAGTAGATTTGATTAAATTGCTGTCTGATGTTGGTTTATTAGTATCTGAGCCTGTAATTTCTGCTGATATATTGCCTACTTTGAAGTCCACAATGCTTGTTTCTTGGCAGCCTGTTGTTGTTATTGGTTTGGTGGTTCCAGAATTGTTCCCACAGGATTGGACTGCTGTGTTACTTGTTATAAATGTTGATGTGTTAATAAATGAAGTGTTAACACTAGTTGTTGAAGTATTAACAATTGATGTTATTGGAGTGTTAACAGTCGTTGCCATTAAAGTGTTCCCATTGGCAGTTAATGTTGATATTTGATTTAATGAAGTGTTCAAAAATTTTGTTTGTGTCAAACTCCTTGCTGCTGCAGAAGTCACACTAGTCGCTACTACTACTGTACTGGGAATGTCAACACTCAATTTCAAACTTATTCTGGGGTTCACACTGATTGAAGATACTGAATCCAAACTTACTGAAGTGTTCAAATGTGTTGATGTTGCTGACACTGTATTTGTATGAGTGTTCAAAGATGTTAACATTGTAGAATCATTTTGGTCAGAAGTGCTCATATGGGTTGATCCTGTAAAACCAATATCTGATAATCTATCAAATATATTTGCTTTTGTATCATACTTTGGTGGGACGTTCACATTTGTCGATTCTGTTACATTGTTACCGGATCTGCTCGCCATTACTAATGCTGCTGAAGTCACGTTTAGTGAAGTGTTCACAACACTAGATGTTGTTGAATTTGTATTAGCTTGAGTGTTCAAAATAGTGGCTTTTGCATTTTCGTTTGTTGGTGTGTTTCCAATTGTTGGTGATATTAAACCACAGTCTGTTGTCATGTTAACATTTTCAATGTGTAAAAGTGGTATATTGGAAGTGGTTTTAATTGCTGAACTGGTTTCAGAGCTTGATGAGGTTGCCAGAAGCAAATTTTTTGGTGAACTTTGAATTAAATTTCTGTTTTCCGATTGGTTATCTAAGTTACCAGTATGTGAAGTAAGATCTTTTTGATTGTTTGTTTCTATGGTTATGACCTGGTTGGCAGTGGAAGTGTTACTTTCTTGCACACTAGAATTCTGATCTGGTTTTTCTTCTTGGTCTATGTCCATTACTTCCAAAGACATCCTATTCTCATTGCTTTGAGAAGACTGAACAGCTGCCATGGTATCCGTAGCAACAGTCATTTGCCCTTCTAGAAACAGCTCATGACTACTTTTGTCATCTAAAGCTAAACTTTCATCTAACTTAGAATTATCCAAGATTTTGTTGATGTCATCATTCAAGGAACTTTTACATGTTGTATTTTGTGATATATTGACATTCACTGTGGAATCGATTACCATGTTTTGAGGATTTTCATTTTGTTTTTCAATACTGGTATCATTCAAACTTTCACAAGCAGTGGTTACATTTTGTAATTCTGATGTGTTCTGCACTGTTTCCTGTATTGGATTTTCCTTTGTTTTGTTTAATCCTGGATCTACTGAAGTTGTAAACAAATCAGTTTTCGACGTAGTTCGTAAATTTCGTAAATTATGATTACAATGTTCACTCTGGATATTTTCTTGCATTGTCAAATGATTTGTAGATTCAGTTTC
Organism: Modiolus philippinarum; assembly: GCA_002080025.1. NCBI lineage: Eukaryota > Metazoa > Mollusca > Bivalvia > Mytilida > Modiolidae > Modiolus > Modiolus philippinarum. Next base: position 113,118 of record MJUU01008321.1, read on the forward strand.
AGATACAGCCATAGGAACATTTGTTTGAATGGTTTCTGCACTAGATTTATCTGTTTGTTTATTTCTATCCCGTTGTGCTATTAACTGAGATACGAGTACACCATCGTAAGGACTTGCTTTTGTTGTTTTCCCTTTTGGTTTCTTTCGTAAATCTGAAATACATAAACATAACAATACATCATCACTTGAAACATTTTAAAAATCTCAATTAAACATTAAATAACTTGTTATTTCTGCAAAAAAAAAACCAAAACATAAGTTGTTGAAATGGACATATGCAAAAACTAAATCTTAAAGTAACTTCACACATGTTCACTATTAAGTAATTTGGATATGGCACTATACATTGTATGTTTTTACTTACTATGGTTGAAGTACTTGCTACATGCTCAAAAGGTATTACATTATACATATGCTCAATTTCATGTACATTGTATAGGACAAATACACTAGTTCTTATGCAACATGTGCTGATGAACACTTTCATACAATATTTTTAATTGGACCTTTGGTTAGAAAAAGATTATGTTATTTGTGGATACTGCAGTCTTAACGAAATGCGTCGGTCCGACAGACAAAACCGACATTTTGGCAGGAGGACAGGTAAAAAATTTCAAAGTGTCCGTCCGAATGTCCGACATTGTTCTTGGGCTAAACCACTGGAAACAACATGAACAATGTTTCAGGCTGCAAAAATGACATGACAATCATCTGGTAGATTTGAGACTTTATTTTGTTATCGCTAACATTTCCTGTCCAGAATCTTTAGTCAAATTGATAAAATTGTTGTAAAACATTCCAAACAGGAAGTGATAAGTATTAATAAACAGATATCGGAAAAAACTTGATGATTTTCCGGAAATCTCCGATAATACGAAATGTGTGGAAACTTTTGGTCCAATGACCGCTTGGTCGGTCTGATATGCCATAAAAGACTGCCGGACCAAATGTCCACCAAATTTTAAATGTATTTCACGAAGACTGGATACTGCCAGAAGAAGAAGATGCACATATGAGAACAGCTCACTTTGGCTTCTGGACAAGGTAAACTAATTAAATAACCTGGTTTTTTTTTAATAAGTTGACCAGTTCTTGGTTTTGTGATATTTTGCTATCAATGAGCATGATATATTTGTTACAATATCAATGTTATCTACATGTGTATGCATTTGTTAATTATTTGACCTTTATGTTGTATAGTGATACATACATGTGTGTAGCTATGTGATGGAAGGTCTTGTCTTTCAAATTCTCTCAGAAAAACTACTACCTGTTTGAATATTTAGCCTACTATGGCATTTGTATGGGAATTAGAAATCCTTAGCTTTATTTTCTTAATATTATTTTGTTTGTTTTTACCATACTTTACCGAGTGAACATCAATGCAGGAAATCCCTCTGAACATCACGGCGGGAAACAAAATTCAAATAATGACAAAATCTCTTGCATGTTGGTGTGGAATTAACCAAGCTGCTTGAAATATAAAAGACAAATGTGGCCCCTTGTTGGCTGGAACCACCTAGATTTGTCAAGCCTACAAGTTGTTTCCTTGGATGCAAAGCCCTCAGCAAATTACCCTCTTCTGGTTGAAAAATCTTAATGGTTCCTAAACAAGCCACTCATACCTTAATCCCCTGTCTATTTGGAACACTTTGGGTTTATACTACAAATCATTACCTAGTTTTGGTTTTGGAACAACTGTGGTACTTGGAATACCTCCGGTCAATGAATCTACAGATATGGTGTCTGTGAATGTAGATGATGATACAGAATAACTGGTATGAAGTGTTGCCATAGCGATCACTTTCCTTTTATGATTACAAAGTTTTGTCAGATCTTCTGGGCAATCCACATCTAATGTCCACATTTTTGATAAAATTCCAATGTCAAAGTTGAACACTTTGTTAATAAGAATGGGACATTCTAGTCCACACTTGCAAGTTCCCTCCGTTGTTAGGTATTTAGCTATATCCATTGGAGACTTCAATGGTACATTGCTTGGGCTGAAATTAAATAAAAAATTGATGGGTGTTCCATGGAACACTTGTGTCGCCTGCACAAGGAAGAGCCATTTTTGGCTCAGTGAACCTCTGAAATCTGTAAACTTAAATTTTGAAGTATAATGTGCATGGCTAAGACTAGGAGAAAAACATATTCTGCAAATTTGATAAGAATATGAATATAGTTTTGGGGACCTGCAGATTAACAAACAGAAACAACGAATGAGGTATGTTGGCTTGGAAAATCTCTTAAATCTGTTAAATCAAAATTTCAAGTATAATGTGCATAACAGACCTGATAAACAACAAATACTGAAAGTTTGGTTGGAATCTCACACATATTTGTGAAGAAGTTGAAGATTAACAAACCAAATTAACAAATGAGCAATTTTGGCTCTGTGAACCTCTAAATCCGTAAAATCTATATTCTAAGTATAAGATGCACAACTACACCAGGCAAACAATGTATCCTGAAAGTTTGGTTGGAATTGGACTTGCAGTTTTGAAGAAGTTGTGGATTCAAAAAGCAACACTTACAAATGAGCAATTTTGGCTCTGTGAACCTCTAAAATCAAAATTCAAAGTATCAGATGCACAACTACACCATGTGAAAAACATATCCTGAAAGTTTGGTTGGAATCAGAGAAGCAGTTTTGAAGGAGTTACATGGATTCAAAAAGCAACACTCACAAATGAGCAATTTTGGCTCTGTGAACCTCTCAAATCTGTAAAATCAAAATTCTAAGTATCAGGTGCACATCCTGAAAGTTTGGTTGAATTGGACCTGCAGTTTTGAAGGAGTTGTGGATTAAACTAGAGGCTCAGACACTGAGCCTGCATCGCTCACCTGACAAAATGCTGAAGCAGGGTTTTCGATGTTCTGCATGGTGGCCATGTTTTTTATGTGAATTTCCCATCATGCCCATAGGGTCAAAATAAACTACTAAGTAGTATGTTCTGTGCTGGCGGCCATGTTTTTATTGGATCAAAACGAAATGAGCAATTTTTGTGAAGGACCTTCAGTTCATCATTCCTGTAAAGTTTGGTTGAATTTGCTTCAGCTGTTTCAGAGCAGAAGAAGAAAATGTGAATTTTCCAATAGGGTCCAATGTTAAACCTAAGTTCTGTGCTGGCGGCCATGTTTTTTATCAGATCTGAACGAAATGAGCAATCTTTCTAAACAGTCAGGGGATTGACATGTTTAAGTCAGTTTTATCTGACTTGAGGAAGTCAGTGATGATTGATTCTTTGGGTTATTCCCCTTGATTAAATTAGCTTTTCTGACTTGTACAACTACAAGTCAAATTGTAATTAATGATATATAATTCTGACTTCATCAAGTCAAAAGTGGTGAAAAGTAAGTAATAACTGATTCTTATGTACTAGTATGTTATCCTCAGATGAAACAATCGTAGATCTATGTAGTGTATTTATGCCAGGTTATTCATAAAATCATAATTTCACACATTATTTGAAAGTCAATTTAATCAGAAGAAAAATTATAATTCCCAGAGGGGTAATTTTCAAAGCTCACCCGCCAATGCTAATTGGTCACCCTCCAAGACTTCATCTATCACAACAGATAGCAAATAAATTAAAGTATGCATAATAAAGGGCTACGCCGAGCGCAGCATGATACGACCGCAGCATGTCAACCACTGAAATTTGAACAAGTGTATTTTAAAGTGAATGTGGACACAGTATGGAGCTTGACAGTAATTTGATGGACACATTAAGAAAAATTGCAATTCTGGCCCATTTGACCCCTTATAGCTCGGAAATGGTAATAGCTATGCTAATTCTGTTGACATACTACCAAAAGCTTACAACAAGACAAATCCATAGAATAAATCCTATCAAAATCTGATGAAAAATAAAGATTTCACACATTTCTAAAAATTGCAATTTTGGGCCCTTTGACCCCTTATAGCTTGAAAACAGTAAGAGCTATGACAAATCCGTTGCAATAACTCTGAAAGCTGACAATAAGAGGAATCTAAAGAAAAAAATCCCATCGAAATCCGATGATAAATAAAAATTTTAGATAATCAGCATATTTGCAATCTTGGCCCCGTTTTGCCCCTCATAGCTCGGAAAGGAACCAAGTTAACAAAAATCTGATGGTGCAGTGCTGGTTAATTTTTCTCAAGGAATCCATTGCAAAAAACTGCATCAAAATCGAACTAAAAATTAAAAAAATAAAATTTTTGAGATTCCCCCCTTTAGGGCCCCATTTAGCTCATGAACGGTACATGCGATGTGAAATCCGTTTACATACTACAGATTGGAAATTTAATAAGGAGCACACTGAAAGAAACCCCATCAAAATCTGATATATAATAAATATTCTACAGCTCAATATATGAAAACACCCAATTTGGCCCTTTTTGGCCCTTTTTTCAAAAACGGGCGGGACTACAATACCCAAAACCAATCCCAGCCTTCCCTTTGTGCCAAGGAACATTGTGTTAAAATTTCATAAGGATTGGTCAACTAGAACTCAAGTTATCGCACGGAAACGAAGTGTCCACAGACGCCGACGACGCCACCGACGACGCCGCCGACGACGCCACCAGTATCATACCAATATACGACCTCAAAAATTTTTTTGCGGTCGTATAAAAATTATCAGTAAATGGCTAAAAAATCAGAAAAGTATTGAAATAGCTAATAAAAGTTTAAGCTTAATTTGCAATCTGACTTGTACAAGTCAGAAAACATTATTACAATGACTTCCTTAAGTCAGTTCTAAAAATGACTTGTACAAGTCCATCCCCTGACTGGTAAAGGACCTTCCATACATCATTCCTGTAAAGTTTGGTTGAATTTGCTTCAG
>MJUU01008321.1:125112-137937 GCA_002080025.1 Modiolus philippinarum
TTCAAACTTGCAATGAAGGATCCCATAGAAGGTAAGGGTCCCGAACCATTTGAATTTCCGATGGACAAAAAGCCACCAACAGGCATACCAGGTTGCATGTTGGTCATAACTGTTCCCTGCCCTTGTGGCATCACTGTTCCCTGTCCTTGGGGCATAACACTGTACCCAGGGACAAAAGTGTTCATGGGGGGTCCAAGTATATTTTGCATCTGAGGCATACGAGGATACTGATACCCAACATCAGTTTGACTAACATTAGGAACGGTCTGTTGTTGGACCCCTTGACCATTATTTTGTAGACTGTTGGGATCCATGATAGTGTTTGATAATTTATCCCATATCCATAAAGAAGTTACAAATTGTCTTCATTTTGCTTGTAAAAGCGTGTTTCATTCAGTCCATTCAAACTCAATGTGCTTCACCTGCAAAAGCAAAAAGATAAATACCATTTAGCCTGAAAGTTCAGAATTATGTTACAAATTTATAAGATGGAATTTTTTATCTAAAATTACCATATAAGTACAAACATGTAATTATTTTTGATAGGAATATATTTTTGCTTTATTCAAGGTTATTCTGATGTCACAAATATTGCATACGGCGAAATATACTGTACATGAGACTTGATAAAGAAAATAATAAGAAATCTCGAAATTCTCGACCCACCAAAAATACATATTACACTTGTACAGTACTTTCATTTTACTGCCAAGTTCAATCACTATCTATCAATTTCATGACATAACAAACACTATGCCCCTGTAGAAACCATGTCTTACGATACAAAAATATTGCTGAAAATTGCAATATACACTAGAAATTAAGGTTTAGTAGACATTTGTAATAAGCTCCATTAGATCTATTCACATATGGAATATCAAGCCTCTTGCAATTGTAATTAATGAGATAAAAGCAAAATCTAGATTTTGACCTCTGTGACCTTGACCTTTGACCTGACCTTAACTAAATTTGCATATTAGTGTTCAGTTTTATATGACCAATATGCAGGCCAAATATGAAGATACCATCACACGTGCTTGAAAAGAGAAAGGCAATGTTAAAGTTTTTGTTTAAGATTACAAATTTGCACTCAGTGACTTTGACCTTTAACCTGACCAAACTTTTTAGTGGATTTGAACTAAGCTCCATTAGATCTATATCAAGTCTCCAGCAATTGTATTTAACCAGATAAATCTATATTTTGACATTTTTACCTCTGTGACCTTGACCTTTGACCTGACCTTAGTGAATTCTACGTAATGCTGTTCAGCTTCATATGAACAATATACATGCCAAATATGAAGGTCCTATCACATCTGGTTGAAAAGATAAAGCCAATGTTAAAGTTTTTGTTAAAGTCTTCAAATTTGCACTTAGTGACCTTGACCTTTGACCTGGCCCAAATTTTTATGGTGGACTTGTACTAAGCTTTATTAGATCTATTCACATATTAAATTTCAAGTCTCTAGCAATTGTAATAAACCAGCTATAGCAAAATCTAGATTTTGACATTTTGACCTCTGTGACCTTGACCTTTGACATGACCTTAGTGAAACTTGCATAATGCTGTTCAGCTTCATATGAAAAACATACAAACATGTACAGGCCAAATAAAAGATATAGGCAATGTTAAAGTTTTTGTTAAAGTTTTCAAATTTGCACTTAGCATGCTTAGTGACCTTGACCTTTGACCTGGACCAAAATTTTTATGGTGGATTTGTACTAAGCTCTATAGATCTATTCACATATAAAATATCAAGCCTCTAGTATTTATATTTAACGAGCTACACATATGGCAAAATCTAGATTTTGACCTTTTAACCCGTGACCTTGACCTTTGACCCGACCTAAGTAAAATTTGCATAAATGTGTTCAGCTAATCTTGATTAATACACATACCAAATATGAAGGGCCTACCACATCTGGTTCAAAAGCCAGATTAAAGTTTCGGACAGACAGACAGACATACATACAAAAAGACAGACAGGACAAAAACAATATGCCCCCGATCTAAAGATCCAGGGGCATTAAAATCTGACACCAAGAGAAGCACCAGACGTGAGAATCTCAAGACACCCAAGGGTAAAATTTCTAGTCTTGGATGAAGCTTGCCGAGTCCAAGATGAATGAAATCTTACTCGAGGGTGTCCAAGATTCTATTGTCTCATACTTCCATTGGTGTTTGATTTTCTCACTGTCAAAAACCATATTTTTTTGTCTTGCACAATTAGTTTAAGACAATATGAATCTGACATGGGTGGGTGTGCAAGACAAGGAAATCTCACACACCCAAGGGCAAGATTAAGGTTGTCTCTGACAAGGCTTCATCAAGTCAGAGACTACCTAATCTTGTCCGAGGGTGTGTGAGATTTGTCTTGTCTCGTACACATACCCGTGTTTGATTTGTTTTCTCACCCTGCCAACACGAACGGACAGAAATTTGCTCATTTTAATATTGGACATCATGTTCCGCACTAGAAAGCATAACGTTGGATTTCTGTTGACACTAAATAATTCAAAACATAATACATTACACAATTATTTACTTGGCTTACTCTGGCTTTTCATTTGTGAAATCATTGATCTGAAATTTGACCTGCCTGACTTTTGTTTACTTTAGGGAGTTACGTCCCCTTTTTATGATGTCATAAAATTCTAGCGGGATTTTTTAATGTTGAGTATAACGTTATTTTCAGAATTATCTGGCACATATAATATGTGTCAAGAGTTAAAGACACAGTTTTATGAGTCAACGCTTTTTGGAAAATGTGCTTATCTATCAAGAAAAAACAAGAATACAAGTGCAATTTGAGTGTCAAGCAGACACAGAAACCATGGGAAAAAAGATTGTGCAGGTGTTCTCACCCAGGCGGTTGGGTGAGACAGAAAAATCTCCCCCAGGTATTGGCTACATAGAAAGCACTACAGGTAGGATGAGAAAAGGAAATCTCACCACATGTCACAACGCTAAATATTGGAACTGTTATGGCTCATAATTGAGAAAGTCCTTTCTTGTTCATATATGCTTCCTGTGGCTATGAACATTATCATATAACATTAACTATTCCATTTTTTATCGTATTAAACCATTTCATTTCATACTGACTTGCAACTTGTCAATCATTTGAATCTGACAATTGGACAGGTAATTAACATCTATAAGTTTCATTGCCCTCAACAGTAATAAAACTTGCGGTGTTTAGATTAGAGTTGGAGATTAATCTGAAATTAACCGAGTCACACCGAAATCCGTGAAAGGAGAGAGAGAATCAGTTCGCGTTGAGCTAACTGTAACATGTGACACAGTTTGGATTTGATCTGATGAGAAAACTCAAGTTACCATCCAGAAACACAACTTTTCTTGAAAATAGTTTTTTTTTCACAGAAAATAAATAGTTTCAGTTTCATAGGTCTTCATGCATGTGTCATGTGTTGGAAGACCCTTTTGGGGTACATGTATTTCATTCATATTTAATTCTCTTATCCGGCATGACATTACAAAGCTGAATTGACCAATCCGATCAGTCGCTTTAAATCTTTCACCCCAAATATAGGCGGTGAGGCGATTGATGTTCACAGATATGATCTATGTAAAAATTGGTATTTTAAATTGCAATATATTCGGTGTTATAATAACTATGATCTTGAAATTCGGGTACGATGTTTATATTGATGTTCCAAATGCATATTCTGAGTTTCATTTACATATCTTGAAAAATGAATGAATAAATCAAAGTTGAAGTTACTTAGATATACATAATGAAATGTGGACTTTTTCACCGCCTCCACAGGTATAGTGCCTGGATGCCCAGACAAGAGAATTGGAGATAAATTAAATATTTTGTGTGACACCCTTTAATAGACAGCATTTCAGTTTCTATAAGAAAAAATAGAAATACCATAAAAAAACATATTTCAGGACATTTTATTTTCATAACAATTTTAACAAGACTTCTTCATGAAAATTTCAGAGTTGTTCCCCTTGACAGATTTGTTTACATTCTTTTAATAACAATGTTTATATTCTTTTGTTTGGGCATCATTTGTAGGTGAAATCTGTTTCATATATAGTCAAAAAGACATCATTTTATTTGTTAAATATTCTCATTACCTAAACCTATGCAAGGTTTTGTTACTGTCCCATATTGGGGAATGTTTGACGGGACAGTCATGACTGTTTTGTGACCTGTATGTTCTACGGAGAGCAACAAATATAAATTCTACTTAAAATTGAAATCACGACTTACAAGTTATGCAACTGCAATTTGTCATGCCGATTAATTAAAGCAGGGTGTCATATAATTAAATTTACGAAGAAAGATTGTGGGTCTGTCCCAGACGCGACAGGTGTCAACAGAATTAAAGTTGCGATGACATGACATGATACTCATTCCAGGATAGTGCAGTTCTCTTTGATTTACCTGTTTACTGAATTTTATATGACATACTATTAATGTTGTCACCTTTTTAAAATTTGTAAACAAAGTAGCACTCGCTTGAGGTTTCTAAAATTTGCATTTTGGAAAATGGCTGACATATATGCGCATGCTCTGAACCCATATTGGAATACACTAATTAATTATCTCCCCTTTCCCGCGAAGTCACGATTAAGGTAGTTGGGGTGTCTTAGTTTCATAAGAAATTTTGAAAAATCTGTACAATGAAACTTTCAGCAATGTGATATAAAAATCTGCAAAATAATTTGAGGGTTACGGATATGTGAAAAAAATTACAGAGTTCTAAAGATTGCTCAAATTTGTTTTTTGCACCAAATTTAGAATAGAATTATATCGGAAATAGCACGAGACGACTATTCAAGGGCATATTTTTTGTATAAGCAGAAATACAATTTTTTTCCAAACTTTGTATTTTTATTGGTATGATATAGAACTTCAATTTAAGAACATAAAATAAGATATGACACGGACCTTTTGAAAAAGTTATTTCATGAAACATGAAGAATGTGTTAGTTTTCAAGAAAGTGGGACCCCAAAATAAAAAAATAAAAAAAATAATTAAAAAATTTGGGGGGTGGGGGGTGGGGATTGTAAAAATATGTTTTGCTAAAATGCTTTTGACAAATTCAAAACAAGAATTTGATCAACTACCTTATTTTTTTAACAAACAAAATTTGATCTATTTCATCATATTTCAGTATAAAATTATCTCCCTTTGATAAAACTTTGAATATTGGAGAAATATATAGAATTATTCGAACAAGCGTGATACTTTTTGTTAATTTTTATTTCAATTATTATACTAAAAGCATACAAAATCATATAGACAACATTCTTTTGAATTATTGAATTTTTGCTTATATGCACAAAAAAGATGCTAGAAGTTTTAGACACCCCAAACTAACAAAAAGTGCACGTGAATGGATGTCGAGCGTGAAGCGAGAAGGTTCCGAGCAAGCATTCCGCTGGAACGAGAAAGTGCAGAAAAAAATTTTGGAAAGGGACCCCTATTCAGATCCCATTAGTAGTGTATAAAATATGCATTCTTCAGCTTGCAATGCATAAAGAAAATTGATATCCATTTATATACTGAATAGAATCTGAATAATACGAACCAGTGCAAAACACTGTAAGCACAAACAACATCAGAACAACTAAGTGCATCTCAAGACTAGCGATTCAGAATAGATCATCGATACTTCCATGCCTAGTTAGATAAGACAATATTAAATCAACGTGAACAATTGCCATAGCATCGTCATCTCACTTAATTTCCACAGTTTATGACCAATCATTAGTACTGGCCAGCTTGACCGTGAGATTTTCATTTAACAATTAAAAGGATAGTGATTATCATCTAATGATTGAATAAGTGAAGCTTTTGCACGGGAACGCCTCAGCCGGAATGGGACAGACATAAATTTCAGAATATTATATTTAGAGAAAAATATTGCAATATCGTTAACTTTGAACCATTAACTAGTCAGTGAGCCACACTAACATATGGCAAAGTACTAGGAAATGATACCTTAGTATTAATCAAGAGAAATGAAAATCAAACTTTTTAGCCTAGACCAGGGTCGTATATTGACCAAGGATCTGGATATAAAAATCTCTGCTCAGACATATAGATGCCTAAAAAAATAAAGTCAACATATGATAAAAGTATCAGTCCATCGTGGAGTAGAAAATGTGGATATAAAACATTAATTGATTTTTTTTGCATTTCTAGTTTCAAATGCATGATTAAAAGTGCCTTTTACTGTAGAAAGAATAAGTCCGTCCGCATATTCTATTGGATTTTTAATGAAAATAATCAACAACCCCCTCGCTAGGCTCGTCGGTTTTCATGCCATTTTCAGGATTTATACCCCCTTTCGAAAATCCTGGATCCGCTCTGAATGCCCTCAGAGATACCTTTCTGGGTCTGCTAAAAGATACCATACGTAATCCTCAGTCCACTATGTCCCTCAAGGGAACGTAGTGGACTGAGGGCTACATTGTTGTATCTAGGTCCATCAAATGCGTAATAAAACCCCATACTAATCTCAGAAGCTATTGACTTCATCACTTACTGCAGTCAAAGATGACCTCAAGGTATAGAATAAAATCTTACTATCACATCCAAACTTTCACAACTATGTTAATGGTTCATAAATTGGAAGTTTTATAGAAGATATCAACATTTGATATCTAAGTAATAGGATAATGACAATTCTGCCGCACCTGCCATTTCAAAGGAAACTCCTGCATGAGACCTCCAATTCCAGCCCTGGTATGCTAACATCACGACATCGCCAGGTCTGTCCCTGAAGGGTGGTAGAATCTTTTCCGACGAGGAAAGCTCGTCGGAAGAGATTTTTTTTATGAAATTTTGTCAAAATCCTAAATCATTTATCTCCCCCGACACTGAAAAAATGGATAATTCTAAATTTATTCACATCATAGACTATGGAGATATAAAAAAAAACGAACGCCACATTTCCATAAAATATCCCACAAATGCGATTTTAATAATTTTTGTCTTGGTCTGAAGACATGAAGGATGAAGTTTTGCAAAATTATATGGGCGATATTCAAATTTCCTGCACATCTTCCAAGGAAATTGCTAAGTATAAATACCACTGGCAAGAGTTAATGATTGATTGAATATTGTTTAACTTCTACTGAGGAACATTTCAGCTATATCAAGACGAAAGCATATTTGTTAATAAATAATCAGTTTTGGGTATGGAAAGGGTCATGCATGGGACGGCAAGAGTTAATGTTAATTAAAAAAGATGGGTATGAATAAAGACAATTATGGATGGCATCCAGGCCATCCAATATTCCATTTTGGCAGATCACAAACCAACCCCATCCCCCAAAAGCAGATATTTTGCAACTCGCAACTGAAGAATAACGGGTAATTTTACAAGGACAAACTCGGGAAGGGTGAACTTTGCTTGGAGCATTCCAAGATCTCGCCACAGTAAGACGACGACGGCCAACCGATCGGTTGGTAGTTTCAGGTGGTCGACACTCTCTATCAGGGAGCTTCTGAAAATTGCTAAGGAGGTAGGGGTGGTGGATATTGTAGGAGCTAAGGATGATTTGGCGAGGCTCTCCGAATCGGTCGTCAACATGAATCAGTTCAAGGCGATGTCACAACGTAGGCATCACCAACTATTTGTTGGTCGAGAGAGCGAAACTAAGCCTCTCGAGAAAGCTGAGGATAAAATCAAATTAACGGACAAGCGCCAAACCTTTGGGTAAGGTATTCGGAACGGCGAATAGTAAGCAGCGTGACTTGTAAACATTTTTGCAAATGAGCAATGGTATAATTCGAAGCAACGAACCAGAAACTCTAGCAGACAAAAGAGGGTTGAAGGGACAACTGCTCATCCCGGTCTAGAGGGTGATGATCGATAGGTAGCCGGACAAAATATCGACGGCATCCGATATTACTGGTCAACTATGACCACAATCACCTAGTCGACAAGCCTGGACTAGATGATAGCGCAAATGTAGGGAAAGACCATGGAGAGGATTGCAAATTTCCAGAGTATGAGTAGTGAGTGGACCTTTGTGCGCATTTAGAAGCTGGAGATTCAGCTGAATGAACACAAACCACTGGAGGGAAGTTCATATATCCCACTTCCCAAGAAACTGGAATCCAAGAAGGTAATCGTCAATATTAAAAGGATTAGTAGCGCTTCAAATGAACTATCCTCTCTGTGCTCCATCAAGGTGGTGGACCAAAAGAGTACCGAGCCAATGACACAATACGTGAAGTAGGCGGACGAGATGAAGGTCGATTGGATCGATTTTCATTCCGGGCGATAGATATGTTCGAGAAGTTGTATCAGGGCAACAAGGTGAGCGTCTACGGATTCGATGGGGCGAAGAATGGCAGGGTCTAACATCTGAGAATCTCCAAAAGAGAAGATGCATGGGCGCATCGCGTGGATGTCATACTATTGGATAATGATTTGGAAACGACACTACTGCTGGGTGAAGAACCACTCGCGGTTCTTCACGACACAGGTAACCGATCACGACGGGATAGCTTACTTCTATCGCAAGTGCCTGAACCACTTCATCCAGCAAGATATCCGGGTCATGCACATGGTGTATTGCGGGCAAAAGAAGGCGACGAAAATCGAGATGCCGGGCGAAGGGATATAGTAGCATCTGAGATATCTTCAGCGAGACCTTGCGCAGTTATCTATCGCCCGGAATGAAAATCGACCCAATCGACCTTCATCTCGTCCGCCTACTTCACGTATTGTGTCATTGGGTCGGTACTCTTTTGGTACAGAGAGGATAGCTCATTTGAAGCGCTACTGGTCCTTTTAATAAGAATCACATTCGATCATTCGTGGTCTACGAAGACTTTGAGTGCTTCACAACAGAAGACGAGCCTGAGCCGGCGAAGTCATGCGTAGACGGAATCGTGCAGCTACTGGGGCGAATCCTGAAGAATACCATCCAGAATCTAGGAGGGGCGAGCCCTCCAAGCCCCATACCAAAATCCCCAAGAGGTACCTACCATCGGGATTCTGCTTCTATATCAAGTACCTCGATGAGACGGTATATGCCAAAGAGCTGGTGATCTACATCATGAGAAGGAAAGGGAGGAAATGGTTAAGATTTGCATGGACCAGTTTACGAAAGATATCGGAATATATATCAGCAGAAAAACTTCCAAAAGCTCATGACGATGACGGATTGGGACAAGAAGGCCTTTGCGGAAACCACCCAGTGCCTTATCTTCGTCCAGGAGCTCGAGGAGATAGGGTAAGGGCCCACTGCCACTTCACGGGTAGGTTCAGCGAGACCTTGCGCAGTTACTGCAACATGAATTACAAGACACCATTATTGTGGTATACACCTTTGCATAGTAGCAGATCTCAATGGTGACCCATCTGCCTTGTAGCCGCTGTAGGGATACCGTTGCCCCCACCAATTTCTTTGACTGTGAAGTTGATATCAGTCCGATGACAACTCCTACCCTGTTGGAGCAGCCTTGTAGATATTCCAATATTCTAATGCGCTTTACATCCTTCTTATGGATTATTAGTCCATCGAATACCGCTATGAATTATGGATAAGTTCGAAAGGCTTCAGAAGACCAAGCTTCCACCCAAGGAAGTCTTCAACAGCGGGCTCATCGGCGAACACATCAGCGATGAAGACTACACCCACGCTCAAAGAGTCTAGGAGGCCTTCAACCCGCGCACCAGGTTTAACCTACGATGCAGCACTCAAGGTAGGCCAAGATCGAGCTATTTTATGACCCAATTATCCTGCTCATGGTGGAAATGGAGATTCGTGGGGATAACTACGGCTTTTCAGGCGAACAACCAATGCGCGGACCATGCAAAACGACCAACTATATTATGTATTTGGACGCCAATAACCTCTACGGTTGGGGGATGAGTCGGGCCCTGCCCATCGGGGATTTCAAGTGGATTGACCCGTCGATCGAAAGTCCCAGACCTCACACATTCAGCGAGGATGATGAGCAAGGGAACATCTTGCGCGATGAGTCAAACCCTGCCCACCGGAGATTTTAAGTGGATTGACCCCTCGAAGTCCCAAAACTCACACTCAGCGGGGACGATGATGAGCAAGGGTACATCTTGAAATAGGACCTGGAGTTCCCCAGGAAGCTCCACGACCACCACAACGACTATCACCTCGCACCAGATTCCATGGTGATCATTTGAATCGAGAAGCTGGAATCCAAACTCCACGACAAAGATAAATACGTGGTCAACTACGTTGATCCGAAGAAGTACCTCGCCCTGGTTCTTAAGCTGAAAAAGATCAATCGAGTCCTTCGGTTAGCCTACAGTCCCTGATTGAGGGCTTACCTTGAGAGGGATATACGGCTTGCAGTGCCTCGCTAACAACCGCCTTCGAGAACTTCTTCAAGCTCATGGTCAACTCCCTATTTGGAAAGACCATAGAGAATATCCGGAACAGGATGGACCTGCGACTTGTCAATAGCGAGAATGTAACCCGGCGGTAGTTGGTACCAAATTCAACTTCAAGTGCAGGACGGTCTTCATTGAGGATCTTACTGTGGTCCACCTACATTGCACAAAGCATGTCTTCGATAAACCTATCTATTTCGGATTATCCGTCCTTGACCTATCGAAGACTCTGATGACAGACTTTGTCTAATATTATCTCAAGCCCCAGTATGGCGACCAAGCCAGCATCTGCGGCATGGATTGCGTGATCTGCGTAACCCACACGGTGGACGTATATAAGAAAAGTTCAAGGATTAGTGTGCGGGCGATCCGATGACCGAGTATGTGGTTGTCCGACCGATAGCATTTGCCTTCAGAGTCCGATCTTACCTCCTCACCTAGACTACGAGCAGTGCCTAGATATGGGGTATGAGAAGTACCGGTATCTCCTCAGTGAATATCATCCGCAGCCGGCTCCACTAGGTACTCACCTCAGAATCAAAAAGCAACATATCCTACCGAATGGAATCCATACCCTAACGCATGGCCATAACTGGAACTAAATAAATGAGAAGCACACGAGTGCACGGTACCCTCACGTCAAGCCCTCGCGAACATTGAGCTCGGAAAGCTGCCATGCACGACTTTAGGACCTTAGGAATCTCTCGATTCATAGGTATATTGATGCGCGATTCTTATTACACGTCCCAAGACCAATCGAATGCGGTTTCCTGAATCAGGATGGACCGGTTCGCACTAGTCGTGATGGCATAAGGGTGGGGGACTCAAAGCCAACTTCGACGATTACGACCAGCCTCCAACCGACGAAATGGTCGACTATATGCAACCGGAGTTTCGATATTATATCGATGAGTTTCAGCGGCACAGCGACGTGGTACGCAGTCACTTTGAGCTTGCATGTATTGAAACTCATATCAAAAGGTCGGAGGCGCGAGGAGGTGATCTCCGAGCTATAAATAAATGGGTAGTTTTGGATCTCACTCTAGGAAGCGCTTGCCCATATCGCTGATGCTTAATGATATGAACATGAATGATTATCGCATCACCAGTCTTTGATTGCCACGGGATAGTTTTGACACAGTCACGAAGAGATCAGTCAACCTTCAACTGAAGGGTAGCGTTAAATCGATGACCTAGATGCAGAGCTTGGAGCTACACAGAAAGTACCAGAGACAGAGACGATCGAGGCGCATCGAGAAAGGTATTGGCAAAGTGATTACCTATTGCAGGTGGTAAATTGGAAGAAGATATCTAGAATGGTGTTTATATCGCTGTACGTGATTACTCTTTATTTGGGGCCGACTCCGGCCTGCCGTTGGGTATGGGGTTTCCTCAAAGTTCATTGAAGATCTTATGGTGGCTTTGAGTTGTTATTACTGCCCTTTGGGTAGTTGTTTCTTTGACACATTCCCAGTTTCCCTTCTTTTTTTTCTATCGATACGCAATCTACCAGAGGGATCTAATGCGACCATCAAGGGATGGCACGAAAAAATTTGAGTGATCGGGTAGGATTGCTGCGTTAGAATAGAAAATTCAGGAACCCAATCCTTACGTCCGGGTTGGGGGTCTCTCACAACCGTCTCTCTCGTGGGACCGGAAAGATTACTGATAATAGCTTATTTCAGGTCGGATTGCTTGATTTAGGAATTAAAGGTCGCGGGAAACCCTCTCCACTTTCATTAGGCCTCTGTCACGCCATCCCGGGTTCGCTGCCAAAACACCTTGATGCTAGATATACTAGTCAGTGTTCTGTACTTCGGACACGCAGAAGGATCTCTTGGTCTCTTCACCGTTGAAGTCCTTTAGGCGATAGGTCGGTGGCTGTGTATTGAAGGCCTGGGCAGTGGTGAAGATTTACTCGGTCAAGCGCGGAGTGTATCTCTGTTCGAATGTGCCTTTCATTGTGATCCAACGTCGAATCGTTTCGGCTGCAAGGGTGGGAATCCCCGTAAAGGTCCAGAAGACCTTGGCCACGTGCTCCTTCTGGGTGGCGGTTTGGGAATCAACTTGATGAAACGATGCTTGGTGATATTATACTTGCGGACGAAAAAGGGAGATAGGTGCGAGTGGAATAGGCCGATTATAAAATTCGGTACCCTTATCGGCCCATAGTTATTCGGGCTTGCGATCCTTGAAGACGTTCCAGAAACCATCTTGAACCCAGCAACTTTATTTTTATCCTTGACTGGCATTAGCCAGTCCAAAATGTCAATAGATAATTGAAGTATGCAGAAACTAAATTATTTCACAGTAACTTCGGTATTTTGTTATTATCGCGGAAAAGTCGTTCGGCAGCCCAAGTCTAACCTACTTACCACCACGCGACGATTCTGGAATTTTCGTCGGACTGGCTTATGCAGCTCTTCGGCTAGCTCATCCGACCAGCG
>MJUU01008321.1:138582-149244 GCA_002080025.1 Modiolus philippinarum
ACCCGGCAACTTTATTTTTATCCTTGACTGGCATTAGCCAGTCCAAGATGTCAATAGATAATTGAAGTATGCAGAAACTAAATTATTTCACAGTAACTGCGGTATTTTGTTATTTGTCGCGGAAAAGTCGTTCGGCAGCCCAAGTCTAACCTACTTACCACCACGCGACGATTCTAGAATTTGCGTCGGACTGGCTAATGCAGCTCTTCGGCTAGCTCATCCGACCAGCGTACTTTTTTCCCCGCGCCAATTCCAAATCGTGCTTTGTTGCCGATGATGGCCTGACGATGCAACGCTGGAAGCTTTCGAGAGCATTGGGTTTGGAAATATCATCGATGGAGGCTAGCGTCGTCTTTTCGCATATCGCATTGCGTGTGGCCGTATCTTTATGCTTGGCATAGCACAGGTGGGGGTGTAAGGCATCCTGATCAACTCGGTTGGTGGGCATCGGCCATGGTTTGAGGCACCACCAGCCTTCATGCGCTTTTCGAGGTAAGTCCCAGGAGCGGTAAAATTATACCTTGGCAAATGCATTTCGACGGGCATTCCATTGATCAGCTTATTCATGAGTCCAACACCCGTAGCATCCACGAACTGAGACTTTCTGGCTCCACAGACGGAACAGGTCTCAATCTTTCGCCACTACTGGTCACTACTGCTGGTCACTTTCTCACCAAAGCCTTTGTACCCGTTTTATTTCGACATTTCAAGCACTATATTGCCATTTTATATAGATAAAAGGATATTGATGACCTTACCTACGACGAGCCTACCACGAGTACGCATAACCACTTTCACCTCTCCAGCGACCCAGCCGAGGTCTGATCCTCAGGAAATTGGTCTGCGGAAAGACGACGCTACTGAATAACCTCCTCCTGTGCGATGGATAGCTGCACTTCGATAGACTCTAGGGAAAGGGTTTCCGAAAGACGATATCGGCGACCTTCTCTCCATCAAGGGTTGCTACCTCTACTCCTTGTTCGATGCGGTAGATCTGATGGAGCCACCACTCGAGCCTAACGGAATCGGAACTTCTCGAAAGAATCTCATGATCTGTGACGACTTGATGCCAAGGTAGTGCTCAGACTACTACGTGTGCGGTCGCCATAATAGCACAGACTGCTTATACCTCTGCCAAAATTATTTCAGGCTCCCGCGGCGGTCGATCCGGGAGATTGCCAACTTCATCTGCCTCTTCGAGAAGGATGCCAAGAATACCGATCTCCCCCTGATACCCTATTCGACAGATCAATGCTTAACAAAGCCTCACGGATTCACGACCATCGACCCCGAGAGCCCAAAAGACCGATGAAAAGTGTTGATGTAATATAGACGTTTTTATTTAGTCTATGAGTGGATTGCTTGCAGGAATTTTTCTGGAGAATCAACGGGACATTGTTTCCACGACCATCCTCGGAATATAAGCACCAGTAGGAATGAGAGCTTTCTTCGTTTAATGGTGGTTTACAGTGGAAGACGACTCATGTAAGATCGATGGCTATCTCGTCTTCCATGCATAAATGACCAACCATACGCGTTCATTTTTGTGATACAACAATCGTAACCATGACTTAACGATATTGAATACTTGACGTCAAAATGTAAGGTAAACTCAAATCGCGACGACGTTACCCGCACAGTATAGGTTTCCAGATGTTTCTTGTCGTATTTTAAAAAGAAATAGGAACTTGCATTCGATCAAAATCAAAGATCGGGATACCTTACACATTTGTAAGAAATTCGCCGTCTTTTTCAACTCTCAACTCGAGAAAAGACGAAATTTCTCACACTTATGAATTAAGGAACTTCCATCTGATCTAATGCAAGACCCTATTATACTAGTATTAACGGGATGGACCAAGGCTATAGGCGCAGTAAAAGCGATGCCGAAAGGAACGCTCATCGAATCGATAAGCATGCAAGATTTCGAAATAGAGACCTATAATTCCTACTACCGCTGGAAACCACGGACGTCGCCTTGACTGCAGTACTACATCAAGACCAACTGCGGCCATCATGCACTTACCGGTTCATATTTGATTCTACAGTTTGAATACGATGGGCAGAAGATTGATAGGATCTTGCATGAGGTCAGATTAAAGATCGGGATGTCTTTCATGAGAGTAAGAAATTTCGTCTTTGCTCGAGTTGAAAGATTAATAATTTCTTATACCAGACCTTATCAAAAATAAGGTATATCTTCCACGAGTGTGAGAAATTTCGTCTTTTCCCGAGTTAAACGAGGGTAAAAGACGAAAAATTTCTCATACAAATGAAGATATCCCGATCTTAAATTTTGGTCGAATAAAAGAAACTATTTCTTCCGTTAAATACAAAGATCAGGCCTCAAGCCAATGGAAAAAAAACTTGCCATCCCTTGTGGAGTTTTCTTCTTTGACGTCAAATCATTCAGGAAGTTTATAATGGTAACAATTGTGCCGTCGAACAAATCGCAACGTTGGATTGGACGTTAACCCATGTAAGACAGCTTCATGCGACCCTGTCTTCTATGGGCTGTCTTACACGGAAAACAGCCATTTACGGAAGAATAATTAATAGGATCTTGCATAGGTCAAATTGAAGATCGGGATATCTTGCACGAGTGTAAGAAATTTCGTCTTTTCTCGGGTTGAGCGTAGCGAAACGAGAGGGAAAGACGTATAATTTCTTACACGAAAGAAAGATATCCTGATCTTTAATTTTGATCGAATGCAAGTTCCTATTTCTTCCGTAAAATACGAAAAGAAACAACTGCAAACCTATACTGTGTGAACAACGTCGTCGCCATTTGGCTGTACTTTACATTGTGACGTCAGGTGTTTTATGGCGTTTTGTCATAGTAACGATTCTTTTATCACAAAAATGAACACTTACGGTAGGCCATTTACCCGTGTAAGATGAGGTCGCGTGCATCGATCTTAAACGGGTCATCTTACACCGTAAGCCACCTTTTACATGTTTTACGGAAGAAATTTGGTCGAATGCAAGTTCCTATTTCTTCCATAAAATATGAGAAGGAACACCGGCAAACTTATACCGTGTGAACAAAGTTGTCGCCATTTGAGTGGACTTTGCATTGTGACGTCAGGTGTTTAATGACGTTAAGTCATTGAAACGGTTGCTTTATCGCGAATATTAGCATATCGTTGGTTATTTAGCCGTGTAAGATAAGGTCGCGTAAATCGATCTTACACGGGTCATCTTACGGAAGAAAAGCATGGTCCTCTGAGAAAGGTTAGATAAATGGATACATCCATCAATTTAGTGGTAAATAGCCACAAATACCGAGTCTAAGCAATGATTCTCCTTCATTGTCTATGGAGATGATAGCCAGATCTTGAAATGTTCACCCCATCTCTCCAACTGTGCGAGATCTGGAGACGTACTACTTCTTCCCAAATATCCCTACCTTATATAATTCATTCCGCTACTCCACTATATGATGGCGCCCACTGTTTTCCTCTCGTCCTGTGCAACGGCCCTACGTCATCGACGATATCACCCACGGATCATACTTCATACGCACCCAGCAGTCCATCATCTATAGCTTCTTCCCGGGGTCGAACCGGGTAAGATGATCACCCGGACCCCCAAAAAATCTGGTCTACTTAAATTTATTCAGAAATGCACATTTTTACCCGTAAATGTTGAGAGCAAATCAAAGATTCTGGGGACCATCGACCGCATGTATCTGACCGATCAAGATATTCGTCCATCGACCTGCGAAGAGATCATCTCACCATCCGCTCCCTCGTGATGTATGAATAAAGGGCTTATCAAGAGTACGGTTTCAATTTCACAAAAGGTCAAGCAGAGAGGATCTTGCGTGGAACTAAGAGGGTTTGTCCCATGAGCGTCCGGTTGCTGCATGCCAACCTTTCCGGTGGACATAAGATGCTCCTCATTCACCGGCAGATTCAGCGCATCACCAAACTCTTGTAGAGCGGTAAGGGTGGAATGGTCTTGGAGATGAGCCCGAAGCAGGTGAGGTATAATGTGCAAAAAGGGGGTTGATTCTTCCACATGCTCGTATGTCGCCTCTGCTGTGCTTCCTATGCTAACCAAGAAGCTTCAAGAAGGGTGGCAAGTGTGAAATCGCAGGGTCGTGGTCTGTATCTGAGACCAGGTACTTTACTTTGCCCAATACCTACGGTGATTGATAGTACTTGAAGTGTAGTGTCGGTCACAGTTGTACGATGGCAGTGCCATGATCTTCGGCTCAATAGACCCTTCATGAGTATCCCCTGCTCTTTATGCTTCTATAAATAGATGTATGATGAAGTAGATGCTAGTCATATCTCACGTATAGAAGAGGAGCTTAGCGGAGAAATCTGGAGATATGGGTATAAAACCGATTGGAACTAAGGTCGTCTCCATTGCTCTATATTGCTGTCCAGTGGTACCAAGGAGTCTGCTCTGATATATTTCAGATACCATCGGACCTCTTGATTGTAACTTTTCCACCTGTGCTTTGGTCCTTCCCTTTATATCCCGCAGAGTCGTCGAGAAAAAGAAGCATCGAGATATCGTACGATTAACTCAAACTATAAATTCCCGCTGACGGGTGGAAATGGTGCTCCCAAAACCTGTTTGAAGAAATACAACGATGAAAATATTACTAATAATCTACGCCAGCCTTTTCCCTCATTTAACAGAGATCTTGATATGCAAAGCCAGGGTACACGCTGATTTACCATTCCATCTGCCTGATCCTCGCACCCAATATTTTTAATTTAAACTTATTTTATTGAATATAATACATGAAATTCATACATACAATTAATCAAGACTAGGATTCGGAAACAAGCTTAAGCTTATATTAATCCGTCTCCTGTACTTACATGACATATTTAACAAGGAGTAAGTTACATGCTCAGATAAAGGTATGACACACTGATAATTCCAATTCATTAAATTAAATTAATTAAATTAAATAAATTAATTAAATTAAATTATAAATGCAAACGAGAGTTATGGATAAACATATTGAGAAGAAACAATACAAAGAAGAATACATAGAATTAAATATAGAAAAGAAGATCAAACCATAAATACAGTATTATGTAAAAATAGAAAAACAAAAAGAGAAAATTAAATTGATGAAAGCTGTTTGAAGTAAATTTCTACGTATCCACAAAACGTTTACTTTTAAGAATAAAAGATTGCACCTTCAGAAATAGTTCTGTATTTTGTTCCAGGGTCAGAGCATCGGATCCAAAAAGGAGTAGTTTTAAATTAGGTTGCACTTGGAAATTCAAAGTAAAAATTGTTGTTTGACGAAGATTTGAATATTTTTGACAATGGAGTAAGAAATGATTGGTGGTTTCTGGGTGACCACATGAACAATTAGAACTGACGACCAGATTTCGCCTGAACAGGTGCTCATTCAATGAACTGCTATTCATGCGCAGCCTGGCGTGTAAGATTTGACCAATTCTACTACCAGCGTTATAGTATGACGGACGTTTGTTAGAAAAAACATTTAGACGTGCTTTAAAAATATTTATCCCCCATATCATCGGAGAAAAAATTCTGCCACACCTCAATATATTCATGACCACTCTTCTTTGCCTTATTTATCCCATAGTCGTCGATCTTCGTCCCTTCCCTCTCCAACGTCAGAATCCTGCGCATCCAATACTTCCCTTTCGTTCTAGTATCACGGGCGTCTATTACTTTGAATATTTCCAAATGCAGGTCGTGGCAGTTCAGGGTCGGTTCGCGTCTCGCTTCCCTTTGGTCTTGTGCCTTCTCGCTTACATCTTTAAATATTTCTCTCCTCCCTTACGGGACCCAGTAATCGGAAGTGTTTGTCCATGTTTTGCGATTCGAAATCCATGATTTACTGAGTGCTAGTATCCAAATTTCTACTATCTTTATGGGACAGACCCTCCACATTCTAGATGTATTTCTGACGAGCTTAACCCAACGAAAAAGGTTCTACCACCCCTAGCTAGACCGCCCACTTTTTGGTGGATCTGGTGATGTCATGTTTCGTTTGCATCCCCCTTGCAGGTTTCATGTAGGATTTCCCCATGAAACGGCAGGTGCTTAAGAAATGTCATTATCCTTAACTTATCTAAATATGGTGTGACTCGCAAACAGCTTATTACGTAGGGCATTTCTCATCCTCTATTTTACGGACTGTTGTTTAAAAAAAAGACCAAAAACTGATAAACAAAAATCTAAAAAAAATGGAATGTAACTTAGGATTATATTGACAAGATATTCTGAATGAATCTGTACGTGTGTGGACCTGAAGATTTTAAAAGGTATGCTGACTTCTAACTGATACTGCCAATTTCTACTGTACAGATGATGATTCTTTACCAAACCCTTGGGAAGTTTTGGGTGTGATTTCCTTCCGTAGTGCGACAGACAAGGCTCCTTGAGGTAGCCGGCAGTTTAGTGACGAGCACTTCGTTGTCTATCTTTCGAAATTACGTTTTGTCTAACTCATTCCTTTTCAAGACAATGGTCTTAGTGTTAGTAGTCTACCTGTGTTGGGTTTTTCTGTGTTTATTATACTATAGGGAAACGTTATTGGGAAAGGGAAGTTTGGATACACGTACATAAACCAGTTTCAGTAATCCAAACGTTAGCTTTTGCTAGTGCCAGTTCCAAGTCCGGTTATCCCGAGTTTCTGTCGTTGTTTACGTTTTTCTTCCGTAAATGTTGGTTTCCAGTATGAGACGACCCATGTGAGATCGATGCACGCGACCTCGTCTCACATGGGTAAATGACCAACTAAAAGTGTTCATTTTTGTGATACAATAATCGTAATCATGACAAAACGTTATAAAACACCTGATGTCACAATGTAAGGTACACTCAAATAGCAACGACGTTACTCGCACAGTATAGGCTTCCAGATGTTTGTTGTCGTATTTTACGGAAGAAATAGCTACTTACATTCGATCAAAATCAAAGATCGGGGTATCTTTCACTCATGTAAGAAATTCTTCGTCTTATTCTCTCGTTTCGCTGCGCTCCACTCGAGAAAAGACGGAATTTCTTACATTCATGAAAGATACCCCGATCTTTGATCTGCTCTAATTTAAGAAGCTATTAGTCTTTTGACTTTTACTTGTGCAGTTCCCTTGTGGATTGTGGCATATGATAGTGATTTTCGGAAATTTTACGTGTTTCCTATTATCTACTCTGTTACAAAATTGTTAAAGTATACTCAACAAATGGGGTAAATCAGATGTGGATTCTAAAAAGCTCGAAAGACTTGTCAGAATATCTATCTTCAGTTGAACTTAACCATTGCAGCAGTGTCAAAACATCTGATTTTTCTACACTCTTCACTACTCTCAGACACGATACGTTTAAGTCAGTACTCCGGGATTGAATACATCAATCTTTCTGTACTAAAAAGGTAGAAAAAAATCGTTGATTCCAACAAAAAGCTTTAAGAGGAAGACGTCATCGCACTGCTTAAATTTTTGATTGATTACGTATTTGTAGACCATCAAGGACAAGTATACCAGCAGACAATTGGGATACCATTGGGTACTTTTAGCCAATTTGTGTCTTTATTCGTATGAAGCCATTTATAAACCTAGATGGTCAGTGTGAGCTTTTGTCCATTTTACATTGATACCATTCTAATATAGCTTTTCTATCCACACAAAACGATCAACACCAAAAGATCAATCGCAATCTTTGTTATTAGTAAATAAAAAAAAACATAAAAAGTTTGTTTTTTAATGTATTTTTGAACTGAAATTTGCTCAATAGATAATTTTTCACATCAAAATGCCATTTTTATTTATTTATTATTATTTTTTTATTCTATTTTATTTTTTTAATTTTTTAATTTTTTATTTTTTTATAAACATTTTAGAGATCATTTCTATAATTCAACAAAATCAATGAAAAATTTAAAGTTAATCGTTATGTTTTGGTTTGCTTATTGTAAAATGGCGAAATCCGAGAACTAACATTTTGCCTGCATATTTTATAGATTACTGACGATAAGAACACGGGAATCGACTTATTTGTATCTATAAAAGCATCGGTGTGTATTTGATATCAAGATAATTCGAACTTCACCACAAATTTGTAGCGTTTTAAGCGATCAGCAAACAATACTTTTATTTCCAAGAAGATGTAAAAATTTTGCATTTTGTGAGTCTTTAATTTGCCTAGCTCAAATTCATTTAAAAACTTTACTCTTCTTAAGGTTAGTGAGGACACCTGACCCCAAAAATAATTCCGAATTCAAAATGGCTATTTTTTAAATATATTACTGTTGAATATATACCCTTTCTTTGGTATAAATATTGGACCACCTTTCCAGGTGTTTTTCTGAGATAAATGGGGTCAAAGTTACCTCCCCCTGAATAATGGTCCGAATTCCCACTTACCCCCTTTTTGACCATATAAAAAACCAATTGTACATCGTTTTTGTAAAAAGAGTGTTTGGATTATGGGTCTTTGTTGTTTTCAAGGTATTTCTAAAAAGACATCCATTTCTGTCAATTATTTTTGCTAATATTCCCAATTATGCGCACATTGAGGTTAGATTTTTTATCACTTTTTGCCCCCTGGAGGGACATAAAAAGTGAAATTCAGAAAAACTTCCGAATTCAAAATTTCATTTTTTTACTTAAATCTATACCTTTATACGATATCTTCAAAATATAAAAAAATCAGTATAGCAAACTAGGCTTTTAAGAGACCTACAAGCATTCAAAGTTGACAACATTGCCCTCCTCCCCTAAAAAAATTTTGCCGTCACTAGAACAAAAACCGGAAGTGATGTCACCGGCTGTGATTGTAGCACAAATACCAAACTAAATTAGTCATATGGCCTAGTTCGATCATCAACCATAGTTTAGTTTAGTCAGTGTTAGTGCGCATGTCTGGTCACCTGAATGATGGAACTCATTTTAGTAACAGTAGATTAGTTAATATGGCGGCGTTTTTAATCAAAATGTGCATTTTGGAAATGTACGAGGACGATTATCATCGTTTGTTTGTCATCCGATCACTTAATGCCACAAGATTAATAAATATTACAAAATTACCAACCTTTGGCATAGCATTTCTTCCGGGAAGAGATGCTATGCCAAAGGTTGGTATTTATTTGACAGTAAACTTGAAAAAAAGTTTAAGAGCCTTTGTTTAAAAAAATGTTGTGAAAACTAAAAATGATAACTTGTAACGATAAAATTATAATTGTAATTGGCATTGCCTTCGATCACAAAGCTCTGCATGCTACGAGAAATTTACTCAATGATTTTTATGTTCAAAATTAACTTGTTCAAAACAAAAACAGGCTCTAGTCACTACAAAATATGTATAAAGCTACCTTGATAACATTACTACTAATACCTAATATTTAATTCCGCTGTAAATGTTTTTTTCCCTTTTATCAAAAACGACAATTGAACAAACTTAACTCGTGCCGCCATATTGGAACCAGAGAAACCCACGCTTCAAAATGGTTGAACCATAGACGTCACTCTAGTCGAACCAGTGACAATTCGATCATGCTTTAGTTCGACCACGGATACCGTGGTTGGTGATCGAACTAGGCCATATGACTGTATACGGTCTTCCCTTGACTAGATCAGGAAGTTGTACGATACACATGTCAAACCGGAAATGGATACTTTCTTGCCTACTGTTAATCATAAATTCAAAAATTTCATCTACAAATTCAAATTTTGTGATAAATTGTGTGATAGTTCGACACGTGACCCCACAGGGGTCCTTTAGAGAGATGAAAGAGAGCGCATGCGGGACCGGAAGTAGCTTGTATTTCCAATTGGCCACCGTTTTGACCGGAATGACCTTTTATGCTGTATAAAGATATATTTTGGATGGCGTTGACTAAATGAATGAGTTGATATTTCTCATATTTTCTTGTTCCAAACTTCTAGGGAGTGATCTTTATAAAACGGAAATCAACAGTGGCTTTTTTGGCAGTATTTCTATCACGTCTGCGTTAATTGTTTAGAAGGGGGATACTGTTATTTTTGTTCTGTGGCGAATTCTCTCTTCCAAAAAATTTTCAAGTTTTAATCTATCATTTTTTCCACTTTTCTTATCCTTTTGTGTACATAATTTACGTTTTCACTACTATTATCTCTATTTTATTTTATTTTTATTTAAGTTATTTTCCTTTTTTCAGCACTTTTACTGTGTTAATTTATTATTATTTTCCTTTTTCTCAACTTATTTCAAGATTATTTCCATTTTTCATCATATACGAAGGAATTTGAATTTTTCCCGCCATTTTGCTGTTTCCATGGCAACGGACCCCATTTTGATATTTTAAAGACCAAAACTCGTATCTACACATGCTAAGTAACCTTACTGTCAAATTTCAGTCATTTTGGAGCAATTTGAAAATTTCCCGCCATTTTCTGTTCCAATAGCAACGGTCGCCATTTTGATGTTTTTAAAACCAAAGTTCGTTTCTACACATGCTCAGTAACATTCCTGTCAAATTTCATTCCAGTCTGAACAATTTTGATTTTTTTCCGCCATTTTTCTGGTGCTATCACGTGACAGCTGTCCTCACTAACCTTAAAGGATCTTAAAGCTTAGACATCATAAAACATTATCACATCCATATCTAATAAAAGGTGTGTGTAAATTCTATTAGAAATATACATATCGACAATAAATCGGTGAAAATTCTTGAAG
>MJUU01008321.1:173088-191503 GCA_002080025.1 Modiolus philippinarum
CCTCATTTTCACGGTCTAGTGAACATGTTTGGTTTCTCAGTATCTATCAGTGGTAGGTCACTGATATTTGGCATTTTGGTTTTCGGTGATACATGACAGTCTGCTATATTGCTTTTGTCAGTTAATCTAATTTCACAGTCAAGTGAACATGTTAACTTTTCTGATTTAGGCAGTTTGAGTTTTCACATCAATTTTGCAACCAAGTAGACATCAATTTGGGTCCACACTTGTATTACATTTAGAATTCATGTTACATTACATACATGTACATTAATTATTTGTAGCTTTACATATAGAAATGATATTAATTTTTTAAAAATATGATTTTCATATGTTTTTGACTTCTATGGCTTATTTGTATATATATATAGTATATCATGATGTATGGATCTAGCTTGAATACTGTATGATAATGAAAGTTATTCCTCTTCAGGTTATGGTGATTTAACCAAAGCAGGAATAAATGTTGGTTGTGTAGAATTACTGAATACAGTCCAGAGAAGGGTCAAACCTAAGTTTCATGTATTTGGTCATATACATGAAGGTAATATGTACCAGTAGATCTAGTCTCAGAAAAGGGGATTTCAGTGGGGTTCCAGAAAAAAGGGAATCCAGGATAGTTTTTTTTCCATTTATGGCAATTATTGTCTAAAGTCATCAAAATTGTTTTTATTTTCCCAAAAAAGGGATCCCCAAAAATATTATATGAAGAACTCCATTTTTAGCTCACCTGGCCTAAAAGGCCATATGAGCTATTGCCATCATTATGTGTCCGTCCGTCCATCAACAATTTCAAACATCTTTTCCTCTGAAACCGCTAAGTCAAATTAAACCATACTTGGCCTGAATCATCATCAGGGTATGGCTTCTCAAACTGAGGTTCAGTTTGTCCCTCTGTCGAAAAACATGGCCACCATTGCTAAAAATAGAACATAGGGGTAAATTGACAAATTAAACAAAACTTACCTAAGTTGAAGTTTGATGTTAATTTGGTAAGGTCCAATCTCCCAGAATAACAAGAGTGAACATCTGGTGATCATGTGATACAAATCAGACTTCAGAGATTAAGTCAGGAAACTGAAAACTTCCAAACAAGGGAGGGCACACACATAACACTGGAGGGCATGTTATTCTGTGAGATTAGACCTTATCAAATTAACATCAAACTTCAACTTAGGTAAGTTTTGTTTAATTTGTCAATTTAGTAAGTCCAATCTACCCAGAATCACATGAGTCTTTAGAGTTCATGTTTCTTGACATAACAGTTCATCCAAAACAAATTGTTCAAACAACAGTAAACTCATTCAATATATGCCCTCAACAGCAGATACAGCAAAACATGTAATGTACATTAATCTTCTATATACACGTAACAGTAATGAATATTTACACCTTTGCATCAAAACTCAAATTAATTTAACACTCCCTGACTGAAGGAACTGTCATTACTGATAGGCCGTTTGTAATGTTTATGGAAAACACTATCTTTCCTTCATCCAGCTGTTTTAAGAAAATTGTATCAATAGGAATTTTCCCATTTACATAAGATGTTACAGCAGCTCTTGTACTGTATGGGGTAAATATGTTCATGTCTACACCTGCTAAAACAAGCACATTTCTAATCCAATTTGCTATAGTACACTTTTTAACGGCATTGTGAGGCTTTTGAAAACTAATAAATAATTGAGTCACATCTTTCCCCAATAAAGCTGTCTTCTCTAAATACTGATGTAGTGTATAAACCACACAAATTCTATAATCAGGTTTATATGCTTCAATAAATAATTCTGATAACTGATATCCTGGTCTTATTTGTTTGAGAAAATCCCCATATCTAATTTTTACATATGTATCTGCCAACTCCAGGTTTCGAATGTCAATTAAAAATAAACTTTGCATTCTTTGTTGTTTACACCAAAAGCATGACTAATTTATATGTCAGCTTCTTTAAGTCCATATCTTTGATAGGTTTCAAACTTTTCAAGTACTTAATGACTACATCGACATTCCAAATAACATTGTTTTTTGGTAAAGAAGGCCTTTTATTAAATATGCCCTTCATAAATTGTTTGACTTGAAAGTTTTTTCCTATTTGCATAACAGAAATTAAATGAACAAAGCTTGAAATTGCTGATTTTGCAGTATTGACAGCACTATAACCCAATCCATTATCAAATAACCCAGAGAGGAATTGTAAAATTGCATTTATAGATGGGTTAAATTGATCAATTTTTTGTTCGTCACAAAAAAGCAACCATTTCTTGATATAAGCCCCATATTGTTTCTGTGTGCTCTGTCTCCATGAACTGATGATGATATCGGCAGTGTTCGTTGATAATCCTCTTTCACAGAGTTTATCCCGGAGACTTTGAAAACAGCCAGTCTCATGTTGTGTAACGGATGTTGTTGTCCCGAAATTGGATTTATCAAAACATTTTGAATTTTGGGTAGAATTTTTGGCTGTGCACAGGCCATCTGCAGGATAAGAGGAAACCAAGGTTGTGTCGAAAATAATGGAGCTATAACTACTGCTGTAGCTTTTTCGTGACAAATCTTCTGTAAAACTGCTGCCATAACACTGAAAGGTGGAAAAATATAGGCATAAAATTCATTCCAAGTTAAAGCAAAAGCATTAGTAGCAAAAGCTTTACTATCTGGTCCGAATGACACGTATTTAGTTAATCTATGGTTATGTTTGGATGCAAATAAATCAATGTCAAATGGTCCGAATGTTTGCATGATCTGATCAAAAACTTCGTCTACTACCATCCATTCCATATCTACATTTAATTTTTGTCTGCTTAAAGCATCTGCTGTAACATTTAATTTCGCTTTAATGAAATAAACACTAAGCCATTAATTTCTATCCTTACACCATAACCAAATCTTTTTAGCTAGATTATTAAGCACCTTTTTTCTTCCACCCATTTTGTTCAAATATTTGATTGCTGTAGTGTTGTCAAGGAACAATTGAATATGTTCATCAGCAGCATTATCACAGAAATGTTTTAAAGCTAAGAAAGCTGCTTTTAGCTCAAGATAATTGATGTGATGCTGTTTCTCCTCCAGAGACCAAATCCCTGATATGTGTAAATTGCTTGTAACATCATGCGCACCATACCCAAACATACTACTATCCGATTCAATTTTTCTATCTGGTTTATCTAAATAAATACTTTTAAAACTATACTGTAAATTGTCAATCCACCATCTGATACATTCAAAGATTTGTGTGTAATTTTCATTTTCTTATCAAAATTTCCTTTGTTAATTTTTAATTCATGATCCTTATGCACTTCTAAGGTTTTATAGTACAGAGGAGCATATAAAACTCCATGCTCTGCTGCAATTAATTTTCCAATTAACTTAGAGAACTCACAGATAGTAATAAAGTCTTGTTCTATCAATTTGTTACATAAATTCAAAATATTTGTAACCTTCTTAGGTGTCAGTCTTACAGTCATATTTTCTGAATTTAATTCAAACCCTAAAAATTCTACTGTAGTGCTGGGAATAACGACTGAATTTTCAGGTTGAATAGTGAAACCCAAATTGTCAAACAAAGACATAGTTTTATCAACATTTATACTGCATTCCTCATAAGAATCTCCTATTAATATTATCATCAATGTATGCGCAATTTACAAAACCTTCCTTCCTCAGGAAAGATAAAATCGGCTTTAATAACTTGGTTAAAATTCGAGGAGCTGAAGATAAGCAGTATATTGATACAAATTTCCCTTCCATGTAAATCTAAGATATTTCCTATCCTCCTCACTAACTTTCAAACTGTAAAAAGCGTCTTTAATATCTATTTTTGCAAAAAAGCAACCCTGTTTGACCAACTCTAAGGAAGATTTAAATGTTTCCATTTTGAAATGCTTGTACTCTAAATGTTCATTTCAATTACTTAGATTTAAAATCATTCTATATGTGTTTGGTCGTATAAAAATATGAGAAATAACTTCATCATACTGATGTTCGGTGGTTTCTATAATACCTTTGTTTATAAACTTTGACAGTAAGTCGTCAATTATGATTTTTTCTGCCTCATTAAATTTTATCTCTTTACGAAAACACTTTTTGCAAGGAGGCGAATCAAATTCCAAGCTATAACCTTGAGACACAATGCTCAAGAGGTTTCTGTCATTAGTAATGGTTTTCCAAACACTCAAAAAATTGGAAATATTCCCTGCCACAAAATTGTCAGGTTTGTTTCTAAGATAATGTAAACTTTTAATTAAATTCGTACTTACATTATCATAAGACATCTCATTTTCTAATTTTTCTTGTGGCCCAGATTCCCTCTGGCCTTCTTGGGCTTCTTCTTGGGCCCTTTTGGCTAAAAAATAATTTTTAAAGCCACCAACTTTAGCACTACCAGACTTTCTGCCCCCTTTCTCTGTCTCTGTTTTTTTCCTTGTTATAGAACGTTTTTGTGGATCTAATCTTTTTCCCCAGTTTAACACTGTCGTCAATTTCCTTCATCCTTTTCTCAAGGTCCTTTGTTCTCCAAATAGAAATTTTGCAGAAATCTTTTCCGCTTCATTAGACAGTGCACTGTATTTTCTATCCAAGGCTTGGGTGAGCAGTCTCTTCCTTTGACTGGACAAATCTCGATGGGCATACAACAATAGATTTAAAGCATGCAGAGCTAATTCGAAATGTGTGTCTGATTCCTGGGAAGAGCTCTTCAGGGCTTTGTCCATGAGCTGAACTACCGGGATCATTCCTTTTACCAAATACCCTTGCACACAATGGAAATTTTTATCAGAGTCTTTAAGCCTTTTGTCAATATCATTTGATGTCCAAAGGACTTTATTTACTTTGGGAACTTCCAAGTATTCACAGTTTTCAGGTCTGTTATATTTATGGAACAACTCCTGTACATCTTTAGATTTATGATCTACGGTCGCTTCCGATCCTTTATTAACTATGCTAGCAATAACTTCGTGTACAGGCGGTTCTAATTTTGGCTGCTTTAACAGCACCTTTTCTACGTTTTTTAACTTTTCAACCTTAGAAGGTGTGATGTCCAATTTCCTTCGCTTTTCAACAGGCTCCGTTGATTCTTCGACAGATGACTTGTAGTCCCCTTCCTACTCTTCTTCGGAAACTCTGTCATAATAATTGTGAGATGTTCCCTGACTGACTGTTGTTGTATTAGCATTAACTGTTGAATGCGCATGCGTAGCATTTGATGATTGCGGCATGGTTACGCACATGGCTCTCTTGACTTCTGCTAACGATTGGGTTAAATTATTAATAGATTTTTGTTGTTCAAGAAAAATTTTTTGGTTATTTATCATTTGCTCTTGAAACAAAGGGAACATGTCTGGCTTTTGTTGACCACATAAAGCTGGCACGGGAGCTGACAAACACCCCAAAGAAGGGGTGCCCCCGCCGGTGTTCCCTCTGTTTGACTCGCCAGCTTTAGGTGTGGCTGTTGGGACTCCAACAAGTTGAAGAGACCCATCATCATTGAAAATTACTGTTTGATTTTGAAAAACATTGCACTCTTGAACTTCCAACGGCGCTCCTTCAACGTTTATCACTTTTCCACCATTCTACAGTTCTACACGTGCCCTCGCTTCGAATTTTCCAAAACAAAGAAAAGTTAGGAATAAAACAATTCCATACCTCATTTACAGAATTTCTAAATCCATTAAATTAACATGGAGTCTATTCCAGTCACAATTTCCTGTCAAAACGTTTTTTATAACACAATTTAAACGAAAAATCTCTCATAAAGAAAAAAGTTCAATTTGTTGCTGAAACAGATCAACCTCGTTCTGATTTGTATCATGTGATCACCAGATGTTCACTCATGTGATTCTGGGTAGATTGGACTTACTTAATTGCAGTTTTTGGCTAATAACTCGAAAACCAGAGGTAAAAATGATCAGCATGATGAGATCTATCCACTGTGCAATTTTGAAGAAAATCTGAAAACCCATGTCGGAGTTATAGCCCTTTTTCCGTTAAAATTTCAAAATTTTTGCAAAATTTTTGCATTTTTAGCTCGCCGGGACGAATGTCAGGAAGGCTATTGTCATACCCCCGGCGTCGGCGTCGGCGTCGTCGGCGTCGGCGTCGGCGTCGTCGGCGTCAGCAAAACTTTAACCTGGCTTGTGGAATTGAGACCTGAAGAAGTAGGATGTTGATATTTGGTATGTGAATTCCTTGTGATGAGAGCTTTCTTCTGGTACCATATTTGTAGACATTTTGACCTTGACCTTGCCCTGAGGGCAATTTTTGAAAAACTTTAACCTTGCCTCTAGAAGGTAGGCTTTTAGTGGTAGGGTGTTCATATTTGGTGTTTAACTTCCTTATGGTGAGAGCTTTCTAGTGGTATCATATTTGTAGACATTTTGACCTTGACCTTGCCCTAAGGTCAATTTTTGAAAAACTTTAACCTTGCCTGTAGAAGGTAGGCTTTTAGTTGTAGGGTGTTTATATTTGATATGTAACTCCCTTATGATGAGAGCTTTCTTGTGGTACCATATTTGCAGACATTTTGACCTTGCCCTGAGGGCAATTTTTGAAAAACTTTAACCTTGCCTGTAGAAGATAGGCTTTTAGTGGTAGGGTGTTTATATTTGGTATGCAACTTCTTTATGATGAGAGCTTTCTAGTGGTACCATGTTTTGTAGACATTTTGATTTGATTTGATTTTGGCTTTCTATTTAGATCATATTTGGTAATTTGTTCTCTATCAGTTTTTAAACAATTTTGACTTTATGGTCTTCCAAACGTTTCGATTTTATCTGCACTGAAGAGACATGAGTTATAGAAATGCGCATATGCAGAATCAAAATTTACAGTAACTTCGGTATTTAGTTATTTGTTACCACTGGGTCGATGCCTCTGCTGGTGGACTGTTAGTCCCCGAGGGTATTCACCAGCCCAGTAGTCAGTNCTTCGGTGCTGACCCGAAAGCCGATTGTATTTGAAAACTTACAATATCTAATTATAGTAAATTTTGTTGAAACTAAGGAGTATCTCCCTCATGCAAAGCTCTGTCCTTAGCTGATTTTGGCTTTCTATTTAGATCATATTTGGTAATTTGTTCTCTATCAGTTTTTAAACAATTTTGACTTTATGGTCTTCCAAACGTTTCGATTTTATCTGCACTGAAGAGACATGAGTTGTCGAAATGCGCATATGCAGAATCAAAATTTACAGTAACTTCGGTATTTAGTTATTTGACCTTCACCTTTCCCTGGGGGCAATTTTTTTAGAACTTTAACCTTGCTTCTAGAAGGTAGGCTTTTAGTGTTAGGGTGTTCATATTTGATATGTAACTCCCTTATGATGAGAGCTTTCTTCTGGTACCGTATTTGTAGACATTTTAACCTTGATCTTGCCCTGAGGGCAATTTTTTAAAAACTTTAATTTTGCCTCTTGAATTAACTTTGTTTAATGGTAGGGTGTTCATATTTGGTATGTGACGTTCTTTTGATGAGAGCTTTCTGATGGTACTGTAGTTGTAGACATATTTTGTTTAAAACTAAGGAGTATCTCCCTCATGCAAAGCTCTGTCCGTAGCTGAATTTTGGCTTTTCTATTTAGATCCTTTTTAGTCCATGGGCTGGAATAACACCCCGTGCAGCCCCCCCCCCCCCCTNCCCCCCACTTCCGAACCCCACCAATTTTTTTAAGTCCGTATACATCCCTCTTCAAAATAAAACATGTTAACACGAGCATAACCTGCACGCACTTGTGGAATTCGGCCCATTTTTAGACCCACCTACCAAAATTTTGGAAAATTTCGTTTTTCGTTCAAGTTTTTCTTTCAGTTGCTTCAAAATGTTAACCAAATGCTTTCCAGTTATAAATACGGGGTATCAAATGATTGCATATTGTATGAGCTTTACAAAG
Organism: Modiolus philippinarum; assembly: GCA_002080025.1. NCBI lineage: Eukaryota > Metazoa > Mollusca > Bivalvia > Mytilida > Modiolidae > Modiolus > Modiolus philippinarum. The sequence goes on from MJUU01008321.1 coordinate 180,970, forward strand.
AACCCAAGTTTTAACAATTTCTATGACTATAACATTCCATAGTGCAATTAAACGTACCCCTACCCCAATGAAATATTGACAAAAAAACTGATATTTTCATTGGAATTGCGTAATTTTGATGGTCTAGAGAACCCGAAGTGCATCTCAATTCCTGATTCTGAAAATTGTTTTTAGCTTTTCAATCTATTTTCTTCAAAATAAAACATGTTAAGACGATGTGAACATATTTTAAATGACCAAAATTTTATTTTCAAATAGACCAAATACAGGGACCTTTTGAATAATTTCGTTTTTGAATAAGTTTTGTCTTTCATTTGCCTAATATTATTTTTTAGTGAACAAATATCGTTTAAAATAGGAATCAAATGAAAGCTTGTTATATTTGCTTTACAACCATTACAAATAATGACTACTTTTAGGTAATATAAACATCATACATCAATAAAACTTACCCCTGCCCCAACAAATTTACTCTAAAATTGTCATTTTTTTTGTCTATTTTCGCATAAAAATAATCAGAACACACAAAATGTGTGTTGTATATAACAATGTTGCATGAATAACATTATGATTTGTTATTTTAACAGCCATTTGTCGACTTAAACTAAATATTTTGCCCGAAATTGATGAAAAATGGGAATTTTTAACATTTTAGAATTGTCCAAAGTTCACTGTTAAATCGTTATATATTCCAAATCTGGAGGATATATCTGCAGATATGCCAATTATTTGTACCAAGCAACACATTAGTTGTCTTAAAACATTGTTTAGAAAAACAATGAGTGCTTAATGTGACTCTAAATACCGAAAATTTTACCCCTACCCCAACAAATTTTCCCTATAATTGCCAATTTTTTGTCAAAGTTTGCATGGAAATAACCAGAACACGTAAAATGTGCGTTGTATATGACAATGTTGCATGAATAACACCATAATTTTGTATTTAAACAGCCATTGGTCAACTAAAACTCAATATTTCTCCGAAAATTCATAAAAAATGGGAGTTTTCAACATTTCAGATTTGTCCATTGTTCACTGTTAAATCGCAATATATGCCGAATCTATAGAATATATCCGCAGATATGCCAATTAATTGTTCTAAGCAATACATTAACACTGTCTTAAAACAGTGTTTAGAAAAATAAGGAGTGTAAAATGTGCCTCTAAATACCGAAAATCTTAGCCCTACCCCAACAAATTTTCCCTAAAATTGTCAGTTTTTGGTCCACGTAGGGATAAAAATAACCAGAATACGGAAAAGGTCTGTTGTATATGACAATGTTGCATGAATAACATCATAATTTGGTATTTAAACAGCCATTGGTTGACTAAAACTCAATATTTCTCCGAAAATTCATAAAAAATAGGAATTTTCAACATTTCAGATTTGTTCATAGTTCACTGTTAAATCGCAATATATATCAAATCTATAGAATATATCTGCAGATATGCCAATTAATTGTTCTAAGCGATACACAAGTTGTCTTAAAACATTGTTTAGAAAAGGAAGGCGTGTTTAATGTGACTCTAAATACCAAAAATCTTACCCCTACCCCAACAAATTTTCCTCAAGGTTGTCGATTTTTTGTCTATGTAGGGATAAAAATCACTACCACACGCAAAATCTGCGATGCATGTAGCAGGGTTGCATTAATTCTATCAGGATTTGGTATTTTAAATCCCACTTTTCAGCTTAAATTCAATATTTAGTGAAAAATTGGTGAAAAATGGGGATTTTGAGCATTTCAGATTTGTCCAAATTCACTTTTAAATCGTTATATGTGGCAAATCTGGAGGATTTATCTGAAGATATGCCAATTTATTGTTTTAACCGATATATAAGTTATCTTAAAACACAGATTAGAAAAACAAGGAGTGTTGACTGTGACTCTAAATACCGAAAATCTTACCCCTACCACAACAAAATTTAACTTAAAAGTCCCCAAAATATGTCCTTCTTTATATATATATGAACATAGCATGCTAATGTTTTACTTTCTTTGCAAAAGATGCATTTGATATGTCGTTATACGTAATTTTAACACCAAATATGGGTAAACTTGAATATTTTGAGCGATTTTCGTGAAAAATGGGAATTTCCAGCATTTCAGAATTTTACGAAATCCAATTTTAATTGTTCATAAACTGCCCATAAACCACTAACATGATCTTATTTGTGATATAAGTCAGTCTTTGTGTATTTTGGTGTTTGAAAATGATATGTCATTGGACCTTTATACAATGTTTAAGCTTTTTCAAGCTTTTTAATCTGAATAAAATGAAATAAATTGTGTTGAATATGTGTGGTAAGGGGTAATATGTTTGCAATTTATGAGACTGTAGTTAGTCTAAAATGTTTAAAAGCATACTTTGTAATTGCTAACATATAATGAAACGATATTAAATCAACATTTTCAAGTTACATATCAATTTCATGAAGCATTTGCATCTCAAAGTCAAAACAGCAGAAATTCTGAAAAATGGAAAATTCCCATTTTGCGTAGAATTTCGGGCAGAAGAGTAGAAAAGAGACATCTTAAAATCTTTAAATCTACTTAAATGATCTTCTGCATGTCAGCTTAAGTGAAATAAACATATATATTCCCATTAAACATTATCTTTTCATCATTAAGAGCCTGAATATTTCAAATTTTTCCCTAATTTTGAGGGGGAGGGGTGCTAATTTTGACATTTCTGAACCTACATTATGTCTGAAACTAAAATTTGTGCGCACAATATCTTGCTAATATATCATAAATCATTATTAAATCGGCCATTATAAAATATATATTCAGATTTTACGATCCGAAAGTCAGAAAGTCGAAATTGTGAAAAAATCTAAAATTCCGAAAATTTCCATTTTTCTAAAATTTTATACCGAAAATCAAAATTTTATGGATTTTAATGGTTTTATTTTCCAACATTGTATCACACCTGATAAGTTAGGCATAAAAACTAGATCAAATGACGAGGGTTGTTTATCTGAAAGGAATTGACAGCCTAAAATTGTCATTTTCGCATTTTTTTGCAAGGGGAGGGGTACATTTTTTGCATCCCCAGATCATAAAAATGGCGTAAAGTGCCCAAACTTGTGTTCATTGTAAAGAATATTAATTTAGCTTTAATTTGGTACCAAATTTTGTAGACATTTTGNCCTTGATCTTGCCCTGAGGGCAATTTTTTAAAAACTTTAATTTTGCTTCTTGAATTAACTTTGTTTAGTGGTAGGGTGTTCATATTTGGTATGTGACGTTCTTTTGATGAGAGCTTTCTGATGGTTCTGTAGTTGTAGACATTTTGACCTTGATGTTGCCCTTAGGGCAATTTTTTAAAAAAAAACCTTAAACTTGCTTTTAGAATTAAGTTGTTTAGTGATAGGGTGTTTATATTTGATATGTGACTTTCTTGTGAAGAGAGCTTTCTATTACTTTTGAATTTATTGTGCATTGAGGTTACTGGAATCCCCGGCGAGCTATGTTGTCTTCTGACAACTCTTGTTTATTTTTTATTTCAAAAAGTGTAACGATAGAGGTCAAGTGTGAATTGCGAAAATGTTCAGCATATCAAGATCTACCCACCCTGAAATTTTGAAGAAAATCCATAAAGCCCTGTAGGAGTTATTGCCCTTTTTTCACTGAATTTTTAAATTTTTCGTATTTTTCATCTTTTATTTCCAAAACTATAGAAGATGAAGGTTAAGTGTAAATTGATGAAATGTTTGCCATGCTATTATGACTTCAAAACTGATGTTGAAAATTGTTTGTTGACCACCATTTTCAAAATGGCCGCCAAAAAAGGCGGGAAAATTCAAAATTCTCCGATTTCAATGAAATTTGGTTTCCAAATAGATATTGATGTTGCGACTTCAAAACTGGTGTTGAAAATTGTTTGTTGACTGCCATTTTCAAAATGGCCACCAAAAAGGCGTGAAAATTCAACATTATCTGATTTCAATGAAATTTGATTTCCAAATAGATATTGATGTTGCGACTTCAAAACCGGTGTTGAAAATTCAACATTGTCCGATTTCAATGACATTTGGTTTCTAAATTGGTCTTGATGTCATAACTTCAAATCTGATGTTAGAAATTGTTCGTTGACCGCCATTTTTAAAATGGCCACAAAAAAGGCCGGAAAATTCTACATTGTCCGATTTCCAGGAAATTTGATTTCCAAGTAGATATTGATGTTGCGACTTCAAAACTGGTGTCGAAAGTGGTCCTTAGCAAGAACATTTTTTGTAAAAAAAAACCAACAAAGAAATATAGTAAAACATGATCAGACTTTAAAAACAGTTCAAGATATTGGAGGTGTTTGAGCTACGAAAGTTTGAGAAACTGAAGATCAACTGTATAACTGGCAATGTTACCTTGATTGTGGCAACTGAAAGCCAGGTGAGCGACACAGGCTCATGGGAGCCTCTGGTTACTTCTGTCTGAGTGTTGTTATATAAGCATGTAAATTTTTGAATTGTTGGCTTCCTCATTTTGATAATTTCTTCAAATACTGGAGCAATTTTAACCAAACCTGATAGGTATGATGTATTGAAGGAACTTTACAAAAATTACTAAATTAATTTTGTTCCAGTCCAATAAAAAATGGCTGCAACCTTGAAAAAACTTTAAAATTAGGCCTTTGAATGGAAAATACATATTGATAACAAAGATTGCTCATTTCATTTACATTCAACAACAAACATTTCAGAACTCATATAAACATTTGGCCCTATGCAAAAAACATATTTCAATATTTTTCTATGACACTATGATATAGAATTTTCTTGGTCAATCTGAAACTCATTAAAGGCACAAACTACATGTTGATTATGAATTTCACCATTTGTATCTCTCCATTACTTAGATTTTGTCTGGGGATTTAAGCAATATAGACTCAGATTCTGAGTCTATGCATCTGATTTTGGGATTTGTTTGATTGGGTCCTACTTATATTTGCTTTTTGTTATATACCTATGAATTTTTAGTAGATCTTTATACCATTTTCAAGCTATAAGCAGCCAAAACCTCTTTTTGACATAGTAATCCAAGTTTTTGTTTTTTCTTTTTATTTTAATATGTTTTGTTTCTTTGTATTCCTCTTGATGTAAGTCAGCTGTTTACACTATTTTCTAAAAGAAGCAGAGTAACACACCTTTTTTTGTGTCCAAAACAAATTGATTTCTAATTTTATCTGAAATTTTATTTGGTGAGTCATACTGTGCTTCCAATTTCTAAGTAACTCATTTTTGGTTCTAAATTGATTGATATTTTCAGACTAATTAATAAAAAAAAATATTGCCAAACAAAATATTTCAGATCCCATGGGAGAATTCCATGATAGATCAATGTTATTTTATAAAGAAATGTAATTCTTCAATGCAGGTTATGGTACAACTACAGATGGAGTAACAGTATTTGTAAATGCAGCTTCATGTACCAAAGGATATAAACTTCTTAACCCACCAATCATATTTGACATACCTCTACCTCCTGGCCAATCAAAGGAGAGTTTACTTGATGAACTAGAAATTGTGTCCTTATCAAGTGAGTTGACTATACCAAAGAAAGAAAAGGTAAAGGTAAGGAAAGAAGATCGAGACAAAAAGACAAACATCCTGCTAGAATTACAGAAAACCAGAGGAAGGCCAAAAATGGATTGATGATTGGTCATCACGTAGTTACCTAGTCGTCACTGAAGTGTTCATGATAAAATCTTTACCACTTGTTTTTTCAGAAAACCTTTTAAGGGTTATTACACCATTTGAGAGGTGAGGGGTATATGAGAATTTGCTTGTGTTTCAAAATGTCCAGTATATTTTCTCAAAAATTCTCAATTTTGCCTGAAGGGATTCATTTGAAATTTAGTGTACTGCTTTTATGTAATGAGTTACAGGTTTTACATGTTTTTGTAGCTCTATAATATCATGCAACTTTCTTTTTGAGGGGACTTAGAAATTTTGTACTAGTGGGGTAATGCTTTGAACAGCAATGGGTCTAATTTTATGTTGTCTTTTAATATAATATGACAATTTTTGAAGGGATGGGGTTGCTGATATAGTCTTAGTTTAACCTGATATACATATGTCTTGGACAATACTCAGACTTGTCAGTTTCTTTATACAAAAAGATATCAAGCAGAGACAGTTGTAGATTATTTCCATAGAAATAAAGGTTCTTAGTTGCCTGTAATTAGCACTTCTTTCAGTATATTTTTGGATTTTGGCTTTTAATACAATTTGATTCTAATGCTGTTCACGAGAGGTTACTTCTTGAAACATGCATTCGGCTTAACAAAGTTAACTGTTTATTACTGTAATTGTACTAATTTTCGTGGTGTACTTATTTTCCCAGATTTTGCGGTCAGCACTTTTTTGTAAAAATAAATACCTGCGAATACGTATAAATGTACGTAATTAGTAATGAAAATCACTGCAGGTATAATGATAATACCCCAAAATTAAATACACACAAACATATTTTGTGAACGAAAATTCGCGAAAATAAGTACCTGCAAACAAAAGTACAATTACAGTACTTGGGTATTTTTGTATTTTGACTAGTATTTGGTGACAAAGTAAAAAACATAATAAATCTCCAGACAAGTCTGTCTACAGTGTGTGATTTATAAATCTAACTACAGCTTTTGTTAGTGCAATAGACCTGTTTTACATTGTATAGATATTGTGCTTTACCATTTTGGAAGTGGATTTGTCATGTTATGCCTCTAATCCAACAGATGCATGTTTTAAGATTTTGATCATAGCTATACTTTACAACACCAGTTCTATAATGTTTTGACAATAGCCATGTTAATGTAATAGTCCTTATCCAAATACCCAAATAAACATTTTTATCATGTCAAAACTTACAATACCAGTTCTGCAATAATTTGTAGTTTATCATCTTGAATGTTTTGACCTATGATATGTAATATATCTTATCCAGTTGATTCATGTTTTAGATTTTGACCATAAGTATAAAACTTTACAACAGTGGTTGTACAGTTCATACTGGTTTATTGATTTGTCTGTTACTATGTTATAATTTTTAACATGGTTAGACTATACAATGTTAATTAGTTTATAATTCTGACCTATCTCTATTTTTATTTGTCTTCTAGTTTTGATATCTAATTGTTTTAGAAAATGTTTGTTGTTTTTTTTTGTTTTATAATGAGCCATGGTCATATTTTATATTTCAAAAGTTGTATTAATTATGATAATATTAGTTATATAGCTTTTAGACTGGTGATATTAGTGTATATGAACCCATATTTTACATTTTTAAAAATTTATATACAGATTAATACATGGGCATTTCCATATTGGCCTGGTTATCATCCCGAGACACCCATATTGGCCCGAGACAAGTTGAGGGACAATATGGGTCGAGGGATGATAATCAGGTCAGTATGGAAATGCACATGTATTAAACTTTTTATTACATACTTCCGACTTTAGAAATGCCAGGCCGATATGGATTGGAAGTCGTTTATTTGCCCAGGCCAATATGGACCGGAAGTCGTTTATTTTGTCTGAGATGCACGAGGAGCATAAAATAACCTATTATTTTCCTGGGGTGTGAAAATATGGACAGTTTGCTTCCGGTCATATTGATCATGCAAAAATGCTTTTATTTCTACTAAGTATGTAATAAACTTGTTTATCATATATTTAGTAATAAATACAGACGTTTTGAATATGTGATACAGTGCATGACGTTCATTCCGTATTCACACTATGACGTCATACCCTTTATCGCATACCCTTTATCGCATGGTTTACCCTTTATCGCATACCCTTTATCGCATGGCTTACCCTTTATCACATACCATTTTTTCGATTTTTTTTTCTATTTTTCTTTTTTTTTTATTAAAAAAATTTTCAGGGGTTAAAAAAAAAATTTTTTTTTGGGGGGGGGCAAAAAATTTTTTTTGGGAGGAGGGTAACAAAGATTTGTGTGGGGTGAAATTGTTTTGTTGTGTGATGATCAGTTAAAAAATCTAGCAAACTTTTTTCCTTTACATGTTAGATTTAGTCCAAAACTTCTAGACCTTTCCGCCCATTTTGAAATTTTCCTCTTCAAAAAATACATGCATTTTCTCTTACCGATTTCAATTTTTGTATATTTCGGATTAGTAGTCCTCTGTTTAAATATATGATAAACTGTATAATACATGGCAAAATCCGTATCACATGCCGTATCATCCCTCGACCAATATCAGCCCTCGGGCCAGAGGCCCTCGTGCTGATATTGGTAACTCGGGATGATACGGCATGTGATACGGATTTTGCCATGTAGGCCCGAGGGCTGATATTGGTAACTCGGGATGATACGGCATGTGATACGGATTTTGCCATGTATTATTCCCTATATAATACTGTAAACCAGGAAATTTTTGTGCTGTCTGTATTTTGCTGTAAATTGACAGGATTTTAATTCATGCAGTTTTGAATTCGCACTTCTAAATTGTTGACCATTGACTTCAATGATAGACAAGTATATTTGCGCAGTGTTATTTTCACGCTTCCCATCCAATTGCGAAAAACACGAAAATAAAACTGCCTTGAAAATTTCCCGGTTTATAGTGATATTTTCCATGCTTACAGTATTTTAATTAGTCACAGTTTTTTGTCTCGCCGGCGACGAAAATCACAGAAAGCGAGACATATGCGTACAAAGTATGTAAACTTTCATGTTAAGTTTTTGTGATTAGGTCATTTTCTCAGTACCTATAAGTGGTAGGTCAATGATATTTGGTATATAGGTTGGTCTTGAGAAGTACATGAAAGTCTGCTATATGGCTTTTGTTTGTGACCTCAATTTCACGGTCCAATGAACAGTTTAAGTTTTTGTGCTCAGTTTAGTTTCTCAGTAACTATAAGTGGTAGGATAATGATATATGGTATGTAGATTGGTCTTAGGTAGTACATGGCAGTCTGTCATATGGCTTTTGTCCTTGACCTCAATTTCACGGTCTATGGAGCATGTTAAGTTTTTGTGATTAGGTCATTTTCTCAATAACTATAAGTGTTAGGTCAATGATATTTAATATATAGGTTGGTCTTGAGTAGTACATGGTCTGCTATTCAGCTTTTGTCTGTGACCTCAATTTCATGGTCTAATGAACATGTAAAGTTTTTGTGCTTAGTTTAGTTTCTCAGTAACTATAAGTGGTAGGTCAATGATATATGTAATGTAGGTTGGTCTTAGGTAGTACATGGCAGTCTGTCATATGGCTTTTGTCCTTGACCTCAATTTCACGGTCTAGTGAGCATGTTAAGTTTTTTTGATGAGATCATTTTCTCAGTGACTATAGGTAGTAGGTCAATGATATTTGGTATATAAGTTGATCTGGAGTATTATATGACAGACTGTTATATGGCTTTTGTCTTTGACCTCGATTTCACGGTTCAATGAACATGTTAAGTTTTTGTGCTTAGTTTAGTTTCTCAATAACTATAAGTGGTAGGTCAATGATATATGGTATGTAGGTTGGTCTTGTGTAGTACATGACAGTCTGTCATATGGCATTTGTCCTTGACCTCAAACTTCATGGTCTAGTGAGCATGTTAAGATTTTGGGATTAGACCATTTTCTCAGTAACTATAAGTGGTAAGTCAGTGATATTTGATATGTAGGTTGGTCTTTNTTTCATGGTCCAGTGGTCATGTTAAGTTTCCCAGTATCTTTAAATGTAAGGTCAATAATATTTGGTATGTGTGTTTGTCTTAGATGGAACACAACAGCCTGCAATTAAGCTTTAGCCCTTGACCTCATTTTCAGGCGAGACATAATTTGGGTCCACACTTGTCTAGATTTTATACAATTTGATGAAATTATCTCCTGTTTTTTTACTCAAATCTTAATAGATTATTTGAAACCAATGAGATATTTAACATATTTTAGAAATATAATTCTGTTTATTTTTCACTTAAAATTGCAAATTTTTATTTTTGATCATGCATTTCAGATTTCCTCTTTAATTTGTTAGGTCCTCTTTAAATGCATTTTGAAACAATAATGATATTTATATATACTTATAAGTCATTGACAAGGGAGAATTGAGAGGTTTCCTGTGATACTGACATTTATTTATTATTTATATATTTATGGACCATGTCCTTGAGATATTTTTTGTATCATTCCTTATAAATGTAGATTCTAGCATTGGTATTCTTATGTATGCATTGCATGATTTCTTAGAGCTTGTAGTGCTAACATTTTCAATATTTTCCTACAGCCCAAATAAAAAAAATGGGGGAAAAATGATAAGTCTTCCCCTACTTTGTTAATTAGAATACATTACAAACTAAAATGATTAGTATATTATAAACATTATTTACAATACCAATAGGTTAACAAATAAATAGTAAATTTCTGGATTTTAAAAATATATTTTCATTTTAAATAATATGTGTTTTTTCAAAAGTTTTAATTACCTATGGAAAGAAAAGATGATTTCTGTTTGACACTTAGTCCATTTTTGTTGACAATAAACTTTAAAGCAGAAACAAAACTGCTATTATTCTACATTT
>MJUU01008321.1:197808-211484 GCA_002080025.1 Modiolus philippinarum
CTCTTCAGTGCAGATAAAATCTAAACATTTGGAAGACCATAAACTCAAAGATATTTAAAAACTGATAGAGAACAAATAACCAATATGATCTAAATGTAAAACCAAAAGCATGAGAAATTTTCTCAAGAACAAGTACACCATAACTGAAATACATAGAGAGCATAAAAAGTATGGATAAGTAATTTGAAAAAGGCTCTGATATTATCTATGAATATCAAAATTTCAAAAAATTCTCAAAAATACGTTCTTTACAAAAGTTAGAAGAAAGTGTTCAAAGTGTGGAATGTAAAAACTGTGGACACTAGCATTTTTCATGTACCCCCTTCCAGACCCCTACAAGATCAATAGCCAAGTTTTTGAATGTGCATGGGCCAGTGATAATGGTATCATATAGAGCCTTATTTTCAGATGAGTGCAAAAGGATAAAAAAAATTTGCACCAAAAAGACAGGGCGGAGAAAATCTTACAGTGAATACGGGATAGTCGAACTTGTTGTGAAATGAAAATCTTAAAAGAGTGCAGGGACTATACATTACATATGTATGGTCCCTGAAGAGAGCAAATAGATTGATTGAGAAATAGACATGTCTTAATGAGCATTCAGATTGATTTGGAGTAAAAATCGTAGAAGAAACGACTATAGATATATAGGGGAATGAAAATCTGAATAATGGTTGCACGATAATTACCCAACTGTACGGATTTAACCAGACCTACTCTATTGATTTGTAAAATATAAAAATCTCAAAGTGATAGGGCGATCGATTTGGATTGAATTTTAAAGAAATCTACCAGGTTATTGTCGGGAGTGGAAATCTAACAATGATCTGCAAGACTGATTTGGGAAATGGAACTTTTAGTGATCAAGGGGAGTTTGAATCTTAAAGAGATCATTAAGGTTGATGGAGAAATAAATGTACTTATCACTTAGCTCAATTGAGTGAGACACCCGTTTAGTATATCAGTAAGGCTAGTTAGAAAGTGGATTCTTGTTGATAAGTCATAGTGATGGGGAATTGGAAATCTCGAAGTGACCATATGATAAAAAATCATAATCTTATTTGGCTAACAAGTGGACATTTACTGATTGGAAAATATTGTTAGTTTATATAGTCCCTGTCTGGGACTATAACTGACTTGTTTATTGGAAAACGTAAATCTTAGAATGATAAGTAAATTCAATGTGAAATGGAAATCCTATAGTGATGAGCAAGGATGATAGGGAATGAAATATTTTAAATTGATAGTTTGGAAATAATAATTTTATAGATCCATTTTGTTGATTTGGGAGTGGATATCTTGTATTTGATGGGCCAGGTTGACTAAGAAACAGAAGTCTTATACTGATCAGCCAGTACGTTTGCTTGGAAATGAAAATCTCCAAATTTACCTGCAAAATTGAAAGGATATGTAACTTCTAAAATGGTAATGCAGACTGTTTTGAAGAGGAAACAGCTTGAATAAAGTGGTCATTCTTTATTAGACATCAAGCGTGGGAAGTGACAGATTGATTGGGTATCGTAATTTTCTAGTTATCAGGCAGGTTAATTTGTTAATAAATATATAAGAGTTATCATTCAGACAAATTGAGTACTGATCAGCTATATTGCTTGGGTTTAATCTTCAAATGATCGTCAGAATTGATTTGAGAATACGAATCGTATTCCGAGTCATCAAGATTGATTCTCGAAACTGATAGATAGGTTGATCATGAAATTGAAATCTTGTACTGACCGACCAGATTTATCGGACTTGGGAAATGCTTTACTGATAAGTCTGTATTAGGGAAATGTAAACAACATAGTGATATAATCAGATTTTATAGAAATTTTAAAGAAAATAATCGAAATTTTCACTGGTCATTCAAGTTGGTCGGAAACGGAAATATTTTTGTTGATAGTCAGTTTTCTCGGAAACTTTCATTACTAGTATTATTGATCCAGTTTGATTGATCAGAAATGGAAATTTGGGTTTTTATTAATACTCAGGATGAAAGAGAAAGGAAAATGTTAAAACGGGTCAACCAGTTTAATTTGGAACGGAAATCTGAAAGTGCACCAAAACGAAAGAAGAGGGTATAAAATCATGTTACGAAATCATTTTGAAATTATAATTTGAAAGGCATTTGGTTAACACGATTTGGTTGTTCATTTGCATGGGAAATTTTATCACTATGAAATCACATTCAAATCAGTATGAAATCAGAACCAAATCATGAACAAATTCAATATGAAATCACAATTAAATCATTAACAATTGGAATCAAATCAGAGCATAATCAGAAACAAATGTGAACTAAATAGTTACCAAATCACACAATCAAATCACTACCATATCCAGAATGTTGTATATGAGTGTAATGTACATGCATTGTCAAATTGAATATTTTACTCCTGTGTTATCAGTTAGTGTCAGCAGCCTACTAAGTGGAGTATACCAGCTTTTGATTTACATGTTCTAAGTCTTTATAACAATCAAAACATGGCTCAGATTTTAATTAATTTTCGTCCTTGAAAAAAAGGAAAATCCTCAAACATAATTTTTTGTTTTCATATCATTATTTTTCAACAGAGCATATTTCTAATACCAGTAGTATAAACTAAAATAAACATTCTTTCAGTATAAGATGTTTTCTTAGCTATGAAAATATGTTATCAAATTTATATTATTTTTCCTTTTAAGAAATCTATTAAAACAAACTGATTATGTAAAGTGAACGCAAAAAGAAAACAAATCATATATTCATGCCTTAATTACTGGCACCTACTTCATATATGATCCATTTTCTTTGTCCTTCATACTTTTACATCAAAACAATACAAAAGTAAACATGAAATGGGGCATTTTTTTTCAAACACGATCACATGACATTCAAATCAAATCACTCAAATGCTTACAAGAAAGCATTAGACATGTGTTAAATGCATCTGGGAAAAATATTTGATGTGGCTGTGTAAATCATTTGAGTATAAAATCGTTACAAAATCATCTCTCAGGGAGAAAAAAATCGTTACAAAATCATTTTTGAAAACGTACAAGTTATAAAATTGTTTTCAAATCAGGATGTTAAAAACTTAAGTTATCAAATTATGTTGAAATCATTTTGCATTTTTGGATAAAATATCAATGTATCAAATCATTACTGAATCAGAACCAAATTGTGACTTGGACCAAATCGTTATGAAATCATTTTACCTTGATTCTTATGTTATGATTTGACTCAGATTTGATAAATGAATTGTGATCAAATCAAACTAAAAAATTGTGCATACATGATTTAGATGTGATTTGAAAGTGATTTTGTGAATAAAATGAATAAAATTTTTGTTAGGTTGTCTTAGAAATGGCAATTTTTATAATGATCGGCCGTAGTAATTAGAATTGCACGTAGTCTTGTAATGATCAGCTAGATGTGTTTAGAAATGGAAATCTTTAAGTGATTGACTGGTTGATAAGGAAGTTGAACGCATATAAACAATAAAAGCATATTCAGTAAATGCACATTAGACAAAGTCCCTACACTCGATTTGAAAAAAAACATGAATTTCCATCCCAGTGTAAAATAATTATAAACTAGAGTATTCGTGAGTTATTTATTTCTCGATATCGACTCCCTAATATAGCAACACAAGAAACGCGCCATTTTTTTTAAAATATTATCTAGCTCCCTAGATATTTTAGCCATATCAACCTTTTTATGTATTTTTTTAATTTCAAATGTCAAGAACAAGCAAGTCAACTTTTGTAAAAAAAAAAATGTCATTTTCAAGTTACAGCAACGGTTTTTGTTTTATGTGTGAGAAAACAAAAGTCAAAGAATTGCTTTCTTCAGAATTAGCTTGTTTGGAAGTTGTATTGTCAAAAGTTACAAAAAACTAATTTTTAGTTCACCTCACGAAGTGAGGGGACTTATGTGATACCCTTAGCGTCGGCGTCCGGTTAGGAAGAATGCATGGTTCAAGTCCATTCCTGCTTACTGACAAGTCCCACATCAACCATATTGGTATGTATTATGCATTTTGGGATGACAACAACAATACATGCTTCGGATGCTGTCTGTGATCTACATTTTATGCCTGAGTGACTTGGTTAGGTAGAATGGTTAAAAATAAGTAATGAAGGGATACGTAGTAAAAGCAAACGAGACAAAATCTCCACAAATACGTGGGAAAAACAAGCAATGGAACAACGCTTTTATTGTTGTTCTTCATCTTGAAGTCACCATGAGGCCTTCGACAATGAGCTATGCTCATACCTCATAGTAAGTTCAAGACGGCCCCTAGCACCGGTTTGAGCGGAATTCATTTCTGGATGTCGAGCAACGCTACATCCATGTTTATTATGTCATGGATGCGGTGTCGTCAACAAGCATAAAATCAACTGGCAAAGTATTCTTACAATTGCTGTCATCCGTTGCCCGACAAAAAGACCAATAAAAGACAAACACAACGTTTAAACAACCACAGGGCACTCATCAAGTCAAAAGTAAGAAAACTTGGCATAATAAAATTTTGAGATGTGGGCACAATAATCAGGTGGTCAGACTGATAATTTTGAAAACACATAAATATAAAATTCCAAAATATAAAATTTTGATAGTGCATCCATATGAGAAATTCTCTCAGGAACGAGTACACCATAACTGAACTGTACATAGAGCATACATCTCTCGCACTGGGAATCTTTTTACGGACTCCACACTGCGGGAGAAACAAACTCAAATCTAAAATTATTCCCGCTTACTGACATGTCCCACGTCAACAATATTGGTACGAATGATAAATTTTGGGATGACAACAACAATGCATGCTTCGGATGCTGTCTGTGACCTACATTTTACGCATGACTGAATCGTTAAAAAGTATGATTATAGTCCATTCCTATTTACTGACACGTTTAAGATGTAACAATGCTGCGCAACGAAGTGAGCTTAGCAGGCTGTGCCTGTTTTCTATGTTTTACCAAATCTTACAGGTAAAGGAGCACAAAGGGTTCAAAATTCATTCTTTTCAACAATTTTTACAGTGGTTTTTTGAGAAAATGAAATTCAGAATTCCAAAAAGATTCATTTTTTTTCAGAATTTTGACTTTGATAAGAGAAACAATGTGTAAAAATTTCAAGTTGTTCCAGCAAGTATTTGAAGAGATATTTGCTGTTGAATTTTAAGGTACATAGAAATACACGTTAGTGGTGCGTTTCTTTTCTTGTTGAGTTTATGAAATGACCACCTTTATGTTTTTCAAACTTTTTCCGTGTCAAGGATACGTCTTTGATACTATGATGTCATAAAGCTGTGAAATCGTTGAATTTGCTTGCAAAATTTCTAGCACATCCATCGAAAAAAATGAAAATACAGTTATTTCTTTATGTCAGAAACGGTTTTCAATGTTACGTCTTACGCTTAAAAAATCAATTATTAAACAATAAGGCTACTAAATTTTCTTTAATTTTGTTGCAGTTGGATTTTTTCACCGATATACATTACTTTATGAACATACAAAAGATGATTTATGTTGATATCAAATAAAATCATACTTAAATAAAAATTATTTTTAAAGGATAGCGAAAAAATAGGCCTGGGGCAAAATGACAAAGTGTCGCAATATCGTGCGCAACGTCATATACATTTTATCTTTGAAAACAATAGTACTATCATCTTTACAAGACTACTTTGTTTCTTGGTGTTTCCGATGTTAGCGATGTCTCTGGATTGTTCGTTTGTTTTTCACTCACTTACCTTTCTTTGGGTAAGCATTAAGAAGTATCTCACTTGATGTATTTTGCGTTGCTCTAATTGTTTTGAAAAAAGGCAATTTTTCACTTTTGCTTTACGTTATTCGAATCTGAATTTTCATTAATTTTTCATATTAGAATTTGTTTTTCTTTGCAAACTCTTTTTCGTCTTGCCTCCGACGAAAGTTGCCGGAAGAGAGACATAAGTATAATTTTACACCGCCGGCGATGAAGGTCACAGAAAATTGAATATCTTACATACTAGATTTGGATATCAGTGCTGCCCACTAAATGCAGATACTGTAATTGTGGATGTCCATATGAAGATGCTTTCCATTTTTTCATCGTACCGTATGATAAACCAGTGAACAATCTGGCTTAGTAGTCTTGATATTCATGATTTTTACTTCTCGGAAATGATTACTACGATGACCAGACAAACTCACAAAGTTCAAAAGGTTCCATCATATATCAAACAAACGAAAAAGGTTTTAAGGTACAAGTTAAAGTCTGTTTCACTTCCTTTAGATAATGGAAATTCTATTCTGCTGACTTTAATATTGCATATTTCGGCACCGGATTTTGCATGGTTGTGTAAAAATATTATACACTTCTGGAACCACTTTTGATTTGATGATTTCCAATTCATGTTGAAGGAAAAAACACATTTTAAAAATGCTCCATGCTTTTAAATGGATGATATTTTCCGCGCACAATTATCGACTAGATTGGACCATTCTAAAATAGGTGTAGGCAGGTATATCTTTAAGTCAGATGATAAACAAGTCTCACTTTGGTTTTTACCATGTGCTTGGACCCCCTTTTGATTTAAGAAAACAATACCCGTAAATGATATAATTCAACGAAATACTTAAACATGTAATTGAAATATGCATGCATTAAAACCCAAAAGAACCATTTGAAATGAATTGTTAATGTCCTGCTAATTTCTATTCGGTGTTTACAAAACAAAAAGTCCGTGGATGACAATTGTTAACCCCGAACGAGTACACCTTGCTATTATTAGATGGGTCAACTCGGGTCATCTAATTCATCAAGTTACTTGGTCGCCCTTAAAATAGAACAATCCAACACTTAGAAATTTTCAACTGTTTGAGAAAAATTGTGAAAATGCACATGACTGCAGACTTTTTGCATGTCATAAACAGCGAATTCAACGTTTTTCAGTTATGTATGATCATTCTTGATATACATACCAAATATGATAAAGATCAGTGTAAAAATAAAGCTGAAATCGTGAGATTTCCATTATCTAANAGAGGACTTGCACTAAGTACTATTTTGCACCGCCCTTAGTTGATTTTATATTTGATTCCAACCAACCAAATTATTCTACAAACACTGGTCTGCTTGTCAATCATGAACAACAATGTGTAAAGTGTTTCTTTCACCACAGGCAGTCTTTCAGGACGTCGGCTTGGGGTGTAAAGTACAGCTCTTTGAAATGAAACTTTTGCCATTCGTTTGATCGTTGCAATAAATGAAACTTATGCAGATGAATACTTCAGAAGAGAGGAAAAAAATCCGGCACATTTTTTTGAAACTCCGTCCGTCAGTTTATTTATATTTATTATGTAAAACGAAGCAATAGACCGAAGTGAACCGGTACACGCATTGAATATTTGATAGATAGGTGTCGAAATATCAACTATTTAGTGAGTGTACTGTTCTTTTCGATCTATTTCTTTGTTTAAAAAGTGATCAACGGAATTTCAGATAAAAAATGTGCCGGATTTTTTTTTACTGGCAAAATTGGAAAAGTTCCGTGAACGTTCATTAGCTTTATTTAAAGAGGATATATAACCTTTATATAAAAACTAAAAACAAACAAAACAAAACAAAACAAAACCACATGCAATAGAAAAAAGAAGGGAAAAGGGGAATGTGTCAATACATATTTAAGACATTCATTCAAAGACAGTTACAGTACATTAAAAACACACAGCACATGTCATTAGAAAAGCACATATAGCAAATATAAATATAATCGACATAGCACATAGCAAATATCATTTACGAAAGCACAACTAGCAAATAAAAGCATGATACATACATGAAGCAAGGGTCATACAAATAAATAGCAAAACAGCACATAAAAACATAGCATAATGGCACAAGAAATTAAAACATAAAAGCTGCAATTAGCACAACATTTATCATCAAAAAAAATAAAAGCTAACTATTAACGAATACTATTCAAACAGTAAAAATAGAAAATAATTATAAAGTAGCTGTAAATTATTTGCATGCACTACAGTCACACTGGGACTAATATATTGTCATGTCAATATATTAGTCCCAGAGTCACATGAGTTGCCAGACCAGGTACCGTTTAGAAATTTTCAATTATAAAACTGATGATCTGGCAACTCATTCCAAAGTTTAGAAAAAAAGAAACTGGGTACTTCAAACAAAATGCACGAGAAAACATAAATTAGAGTGCTTTTGAATGGATGAAACCAGAGCAGTCCGAAAATCTGACAGAAATACAAGATTTATTTATATCCGGAATTTGTTTATTCCATACCCGTAATTATTTTTTTATGTTTAACCAATCAAGAAGGATTTTACATTTTAAGGCGCATCTGTCCAATGAAATGCTTTTTGATAAAAAGTGTTGAGAGATAAATTTTTGTTGCTAATGATGCCAAGATGAACATTTTATGATAAATTCTCTCCTTTGCTCGAGAGAAATCAAACATTAGCAGTAGTAAATCGACAGATGTAACTGAGAGTTTTCCCGTTTTATGGTACAAATTTTTGAATACCACTGCTTGTATAAAGTAAATAAATAGAACAATTCACATTTCAACCAAGTCGTTTACACAAAATATCGAGTAGGTGTGACCAAAAGATCGTCTTTCTTCATGTCAGTCCACACTTAAAACAACCTGGACTAGGGCTATTCAGCCCAAGTCCATATAATTATCATTTTCTTTGTACGGTGATTGATATTCACGACACAGGCGCTTGGGGTATGGATATATTTTTTTTTTGTGTGTGCTATTTTCTTTAATATACGTCATTCGTACCCCAATGAGCATGGTTAACCCAGTTATAGTCGATTTTACACACTTTGAGATAACCCCATATTTCTCAACAATGCTCAAAGTGTGTAAAGCTCAAAGTGTGTAAAATCAACTAAAAGTCGGTTAACTATCTCAATGGAATACAAATGACATACGTACATTAAAGAAAATAGCACACACTAAAAAAATATCCATACCCCAAGTGCCTGTGATTCCCGACAGTTTGAATTTAGCTTTACTCTTACCACTTGAATTTATATAGTGGAATGCTTCAAATCATCCAAAGATTTGCATTAATTGCAATGTAATCTTGGGAATATGCAAGAATTAATAAAAAAAAAAATCCAATTCATTTTGTCCAGACCAATAAAGTTCATCATATTTCAAATATGTTTGTGACCCAGAGTGTATGCATATAGACAAGTTTCCAATTGGTGTATTTTCCTGGAAAATTTTGACGTCACAAGATTTTTGGACTTCACAATGTAATGTGACACAATTTACTCCGATTGACCCCAGGTCAATTGGAGCAATTCATTCATAAAAATGAATTGGAAATTGATGTATTCTCCATTATCATCTCTCCCTAAACTGGTCCATAGAATAAAATAGTGATTTTTTCAAACAACCATAAATAAAATAGTTCTTTTTCCAATTATCCCCAAAAATAACTGCTAAAATAATTAATGTGACCCCCAAAACAATATTGAAGAAAATAACCTTAAAGAAATGCCTGGGGTATTCATGATGTGATAATAGTCTCCTATTTCAGAAATTAGTGACTAGATCACTGTAATCAGTATTATGCTGACAAATCAATCATCTATTTGTGTAAATCCTATGTTTTTATCCAGGAAATATTTCTTAATTTTCTATACAACCAAAACTTTTATCTCAAATACATGTATTTGCCTACCCTTTCAAAAAAGATCTCATAAATATTACATGGATTTATCTAGGATCTCGTAGGGGCCGCTATTCGGACCCATTCCCAATTGGAAATACCCTCTTTTTTTCCCAATTTTGACCTTTAAAAATCCCAAAATTGAAATTTCCCAAATATAAATAAAAAAAGTCATAGCCAGTGACATCGTTAAAGTGTTAAAAAATCGGGTAATTCTATATATACGGTGTATTATCCTCTGTAATTGTCGTAAAAATAAAAACAATTCGTGTCCTTCTACTGTGTATAATCCTCCTTTAATGTGGATAACATAACTGGAAGTTGGTACGGTGTTTGTTGTAAGGGAAACACTGTCTTGTTGACAAAAATTGGGTCACCATACTGGGCGATTAGTGCGATTTAGTTGCCCTGTTGTGCTCCAAGTCACCTACAGTTGCTCCCAAAAGCTATTTTAAGTCGCTGTGTAATCCCCTCTATTTCCGGTAACAGGAAGTAAGTTGATAGATTTATAAAACTTAATCTTGTATTCTTCAAACTCAAACGTTGTTGTTAATGACATCTCATGGTTCTAAATCAGGCTAATTGACTTTATAATATACATTTATTACAAAAATTCAATGAAGATTTGCCCTAAATAAATACGTTTCAACTCCATGAAAACAGGAAGTGACTTGCAATCTATGATCTGTATATATCCCTCCAATATGTTGGAGAACCATTCATAAAAAGGATGTAGTCCAACTAGTTGATTGGAAACTGCCTCTTTGAGCAACTGAGTGATAAATTTATAAGGACATGAAAAAAAAACTATGCATTATTTTCCTTTTATAAATCTTACCTAAATGTAGGAGCGCCTCCACCAAAATCTTTTTTTTGGGGGGGGGGGGGGGAAGGAACATAAATCTGATACAATATTAATAAGTTTTTTTTTTTATTAAATCTACATTGTACTAGTAGACCATTAGATAACAATACTATTTGAATAATTGCCATTGTTGAGTGTTTAATATTCACCTGAAAATACTCAATAGCAGAGGGAAACAAATACAAAAAAATCATTTATCATTTAAATTAATTTAAAGGTATGTGTACACAAGTCTCCCTGTCATGACCTGAAGTCTCCCTATCTGTACCCTGAGGGATAGGGTACAGATACCCTGAGCCCTCAAATCTAAACAAAATTGTAGAGCCAAGCCCAAGGGAACATGAATCTAATCTAAATAAAATTGTAGAGCCAAGCCCAACTGTAGATGAAAATAAAATTGAAATTCCAATTCCAGAATTGAAAGACTCTGAACTGGATGAGCTTGTCCTCATAATCAAACAAAAGAAAGAAAGAAAAATAAAATTATGAAAGTCTTTGTTGTTCTCTGATATTATGTTTCAGAATTATTAAATAAAATTAAACACTTAACCAAACTCTGTGACAATATTACAGTAATCACAATTAAAATACTTATAGTCAATCATCCTTTTATAAGGCACATTAAAGTTTTCTATTCAAAATATAGAGTGAAGAGACATTTTTTATCTTGTTATATTTTTCCCAAATTTCATAAAATGTCCAATTTGCCCACAGGGTCCCTTTTCCCAAAAAAGCTAGATAAACTCTTGTATTAAAACCCCAAAAATAGCTAAGAATTTCTTGAACCCCAAAAATAGCAAAATTCAGAAATTCACACCCTAAGAAAATTGACCGATGACCAGCCTACATACAGGAAAAAATTTGGGATTTGCAAAGACTGATATAGGTTACCAGATTTGGATTTTCCAGAAATTAAATGTTCCCATTACTTCACAAGCAAAACTATATATTTCACCAGAATCAGAAATTTCTGTTATTCAAACATGACATAATAGGGCATGGTCGCTTATTCAATGTGGTCAAAATCACAAAACCCTATTTTGTAGTGGAAGTAATTTTGAGAAACCATTCTTTGTCCAGGGTTAGCGCTGGGCTTCGCCAATGTTGCAATTTTCGATTTTATTTTCATTCTGGCGACAAAAAATCGTTCTTGGCGATTTTTTTGGCGACAATGTTTTTCAAATCAACTTGCCGGTATTATCCAATTTTTACCCTTCTTAGTTGAAACCTTTCATGATTTTTGTTGTTAAAATAACCATAGGTAATAATTAAATGTCAATTCATAGCCTCTGGCAACAACATTGCAGTCCATTGATTATTTCCGGTCATCTGTTGATTGCATTACCTGTTTATTTACCTGTGCACGTGCCAAAATGACTTGTGACAGATACAAGCCCAATCAAAGGAATTGAAAGAGTATTATTATACACTAAAATTTTATACTTTTCATTTTTTTTTTCGTTTAATATCACTTCTTATTTTCATAAATGTTCATGAAAACAAAGGGATTAGATTATGCAATTATGAAGTTGAGTTACTTCCCATTTTCTATGTTGTGAAAACGAAATTAAAGAGGCTTTGAGTGTTACTTTTTACTATAAATTGTATATCAAGTCTTATAAAATAAAAAAATTGAACTAATTTTAAGGGATAATATTGAAGTTTAACAAACTTTATTAAAATAATTGCAAATTCAATTTTTGTTTAATACTTTTATTGACCTATTGAAAGAAACTATTTATTTGAAACTTGACTAGCAGATGTGCATGCAATAGAATTTTATCTAATCACTGAAACCACTGTCATTAAATCTTCAAAAAGCCTGTGATGACATGGCATTTTTCCTGTTTTTGTAATGGCAGTAAAGTATTCACTCTTTGCTAAGAACAGTAATCAAGGAATATGAAGCGAGTCAATAAAGCATATAAATGATGAAGAAGAAAAAGATTTTTAAAAAATCCTCATTGTAAGGGGAATAAAAACATCTGTCTGCAGATGAAACATTAACGACTTTGAAGGACATAACTGAAATGTTTGAAAATATTACCCGCAAAAGGCAGCAAACAAGGAATGTTAAGCATACGATTCAAACCGAAACAGCAAAGCATGTAAATGATAAAAGAATTTGTGCCATCAAAACAAAAGAATACAAAACAATAATCAATCAATCAATCAATCAAAATGGAACTATTCTTTTAGTGTGGAAGAAGGAACACAAAAGTCTATTGTCCAAACTAGAAAACCAATTGGATGCTCCCTAATTGGCGACAGATTTTTGTAATTGGCGACAAAAAATACAAGTTGGCGATTTTTCTGGCGACAGATAATCAGAAGCCAGAGCCATCCCTGCTTTGTCGTGTGTTGCTCATAAATTTATCACTTTTTACACGTCTAGTGGCCCTTTTTAATTTTAGTAATTAAGCCATTTATGCAACCAAATTTAAACATGCTGAAAGAAGAAAAATATACAACTAATTAACATGTGTGTTCAAAGACATCACAGACATATAAAAATGCAGAGGCCTTGTAGGACATTCACTCCTGCAAGTATTAACAAATAAAGGGCTACGCCGAGCGCAGCATGATACGACCGCAGCATGTCGACAACTGAAATTTGAACAAGTGTAAACTAAAATTAATGTGGACACAGTAATTTGCTGGACACAATAAGGACCTTGACACATTAATTAACTGGACACAAACTAATGAAAATAAAAATTAGCCCTTTTAATCCCTTATTACTAGGATATTGTAAGAGCTAAGAAATTTTGTTGACTACCATCAAGAGAAATCCAAAGAAAAAACTCAGGTTGAAATCTAATGAAAAATAAAGATTTCACATATTTTGAAATATCACAATTTGGCTCCTTTGACCCCTTATAGCTTGGAAACCAAAGAGAAACGCAAAATATACTGCGATATCACTGAAAGCTTACAATGAGAACAATCTAAAGATGAAAATCCAATCAAAATCTAATGAAAAATAAAGACTTCACATATTTCTAATAATTGCAATTTTGACCCCTTTGACCCCTTATAGCTCAGAAACAGTAAGAGCTACATCAAATCCGTTTACCGTTTACATACTTCTGAAAGCTTGCATTGAGAGGAATCCAAAGAAAA
>MJUU01008322.1:14467-39757 GCA_002080025.1 Modiolus philippinarum
ACTCCGACCTGCCGTTGGGTATGGGGTTTCCTCCTCACCTTTCAAGATCTTAGGGACCGACCATTTAACCTGAAAAGGGGGGGGTATGTTTTTTTCTGGACAGAATTTTTTTTTTTTTGCACGTGTATCAACAAATTATTTTTCTTCAAAATTAACATTATTTTTTTCAACAGAAAGCCTCCTACAGAATTTTTTTTTCATCATTTTGGCAGCCAAAATATTTTTTCACATAAAATCGGCTCCAAAATATTTTTTTAGAGAAAAAAAACATTACCCCCCCCCCTTTTCAAGTTAAATGGTCGGTCCCTTATGGCGGCTTTGAATTGTTATAACTACCCTTTGGGTCGTTGTCTCTTTGACACATTCCCCGTTTCCCTTCTTTTTTCTATTATATATTTTCCCTGCTATCAACTACATCCGACAAAGCAAATGCATTTTCAACGATCATTTGTTTGTTTACTTTAGTACACGTTTTCTTAACCGGGAGGTATGCGTGTTTAACATGATTTGATTGGATAGTGACGTAGTTATTTAAATCGTGACGTACGATGTTTGCTTGAAGTGGGAATTTCCAAGGTCGTGTTTGCGCAGGTCTGTGAATTCGTCCATGCATTGTCCAAACTGAATTTTGACGGGTTGTAAATTGGCGAGTATATGTGGTGCATTAACTGAAAAATAAACTATCCAAAGTCCAAAAATTATACATTTTGGACCAAAACGTCCAGCATGTATACGACATCTTTATTTCATCTGTAGAGTGATTTACTGTTAATACCATTTTTATAATATAACATCAGCTATTTGTATTTATGTTTGCAATACCAGTGGGAAAAAACCTATGTGAAGTGGACTGAGGATTGAAATTAGACAATTGTTGAGGACATGACAGAATTGTAATGATAGATGCTGAAGGTTTTGAAGACCATCAGTTGATGTTTTTATTAGATCATATAAACTGAAAAACATACTCTTATGTAAATCTGAAAATTGACAAACAAATGAAAGCAAAACAATCATAGTGAAAATCGTAAAAGATCAATTGATATAGAGATGACATAGAGAAAACAGAATAAACGAAGATAAAACAATTTGACTTATACAAAAATTACAAATCAGATGCAGTCACAATATGTTAATGTTCGACAAATCCAAAACGACTGAAGTGCACTTTTCATATACTTGTTGACATTAATGCAAGACAATCAAAGGCTACATTAGTTTATTCTAATGCTAAAATACTTAAGATGAAAAAAATATAAAACAAGTAATCTTTAATTGATAATTTAAGAGATGAATGTTCTATAAATTTGGTAGGGAGATGCATATACTTTCTGATAAACAGAAGTTTTGAATATCATTCCCATTGAAACATGCATATATTTATTTTTTGCTTGCAGTTACGTGGGTGTGAATGTCTCCATAGAAGTAAATAATGTTGTTGATCTCCTTATGCTAGATAGTCAATTGGCTATTTTTATATTGGTTCCATTCATATATTCTATATTGAAATGTCCCATGAGATTTTAAACAGATTAAAAGTGATTATTGATAGATAATTGGTTATAAATATATCCATAAACAGAATTTACATTGTTCGGATAAAGCATAAAGCTGCCATGTTTGAAATTGTTTGAAATTGAACACCACCTAAAACGATATTTGGCGTTTAATGACAGATACATTACATATAAAAACTTTACCACGTAAACCAATCAAATATTTCTATTCTTCGGTAAATTATATGTATAAGTTCTTGAATTCATAAATTTTATATTTTCCGTATTTGCCACGAAAAAGTTTGGCAAATATAGTTTAAACCTGACCAACTTCGTCAACATCACTAACAGTCTTACCAGCAGTGGCATCGGTCCAGTAGTAACAAAAAACAAAATACCGAGGTTTTTGTGAATATAGGTTCTGCATATGCGCATTTCCACAACTTATGTCTCATCAGTGCAGATAAAATCAAAACATTCGGAAATCCATGAACCTAAATATGTGTACAAGCTGATAGAGAATAAATTACCAATAGGATCTAAATAGGAAAGCCAAAATCAGCTAAGGACAGAGCTTTGCGAGAGAGAGATACTCCTTAGGTTTTAACAAAGTTTTTCTCAAAATTAGATATTGCAAATATTCAAATAAAATCGGTTTTCGGCCAGCACCGAAGTACCGGGTACTGGGTTGGTGAATACCCTCGGGAACTACCAGTCCACCAGCAGTCATCGGCCCAGTGGTAACAAATATACTAACAGAAAACATTTTAACGGGTTGTTATGATAAAACTCTTCTAGGATATAAATCTTACTTTCTGAAAGAACATCATCAATATGTCAAAAAGTTAGCGATGTGCTCTTTCCTTTTATCATTTAGCAGGTTTTGTATAAATTTAACTTCATAAGAATGCATAATCAGATCGACAAGTAATGGTGTGTAATAAGTTCACATTGAAATTTTACGCATTAAAGATTTAAAGTTTTTGCAAAAATATTGTGAACTTGTTTCCTTCACCAGTGATGTCATTCCTAAGAACATGCAAAATAACTGAATTAATATTTTAATTATTAAGAGTTAAAATTTCAGTCACTTCCGAATTCATACTTTTGTTTCCCATTGATGATTCAATTGGTCTATAACTAATATTACTAATCAAACAACGCTTTACTTTCCTACAAGAATTGGAGAGTTAAATACTTAATAAATTATCTTCTTTTTTCTTGACAGACGAACCTTTGATTGTCAAGAGCCATACTTCAGATTTCAAAGACAGAAGCATCACTAACACACTGGACTTTGACATCGACTGATTCCAAACTAGAATATCTAAAAACCGTCATGGCTTTCTATAATGAATTTCATATTCCCGAGACTGCTCCTGCATTATGCGAATAAACATTTCAGTTGTTATCTATCTGTCAACTGTTACCTGTAACCTCTGGTAAATCCACCCGATATTAGAAGAACATGGAATTTTTCCAGTATTGAAATACTTTTATACAAATCTACTTTCCACAAAGTGAGAAGCACAGGCAAAACTGTATAAAAACTAAAAAAGTAAAATGCTTACATCTGCTTTGGATTCAGCCAACACCATGCCTTTTACCAACAAACAGTAGGGTTGGTCTTTCATGTTGTAGTATAGGCCTCTTGTCACTGTTTCGATTGAGTTGACTTCAATATCTGTCAGTTTATCATACCACTGAAAAGAGCTACAGTACAGAACGAATTGAGTCCTCAATGTGGGATTTACACACAGATGTTAATCAGTGTGATGGTGCCAGTCTTTGGTGCCAATGTTTGGTACAAATATAATGTAACAGTCCTGAAATTTATAAAAGTATTTTTGTAATGTTTTTAAAAATCTAGTATTAAGTCATCTACCCCATGGACAAGACGGGTGATGATTGTGTAGCAGGAGCTGCTCATCCCTAAGGAAAGGATGAGTAATTACGCAAATTTTTTATTCTATCTTTCAGCATGCTTTACTTTTATGAAAGTAGAACCAGAAGTTTGGTCCATGTGTTCCGATACCCTTTCAAAATGTGTTTAAAAGAACTATACCATTTTCTTATTTGACAGTTAAACAAGAGACACTTTGCATTGACATGTTTAGCATTATAACAATAAAATTTACTTTTAAAGTTCTAAAATTTACCCCATTTACTTTCTTTGTCATATTTGATATGAAATGTCACAGAATTGATGTAACAAGTAGAGAAATTGATTTTTATTTCATCTCTCAACATCTTCAGGCCCAAAAAGTAAACAACTTTTGAAATATACCCTTTTCAAGACAACTTTTGGAATATACCCTTTTCAAGACATAAAGACAGCAAAAAGGGTAAAACATGAACGTTAACTGCCATAAAATATAGCGGCAGTATATCAGTGAAATTGCTGCGCTTAATTTAACTCTCACTAGATAAAAGAACTTTGTGAAATAAAAGTCAATCTTGAATTAAAAAAGTTGACAATTGCCTTATAACTTATTATAATAGCATTTTTGAGACATTTTCATTATAAAGTGGATGATGAGGAAAATAGATTACATATACTCACGAATTACGGTACTGAAGTACATACCAGATTATTAACAGGGAACAAGTCTTTCATAGCAATTATAAAACTAAATATTAATGATGTCACGATTAATACGTTTAAATTGATAATGTCTACACGATCAATGCCCCAAAGACTAGAGGAATGATATAAAACATCTTTTACCTCTAATTGTCCTTAAAAAAGAAAATTAATTGATAAAGTGGGGGTATAGTTCTATCTTTTTTTATATAAATTTGCTATGAAACAAACAAGAACAACATATATTTTTCTAATATATTAGATTAGCAGGTACTTGAGTCAAAATTATTTGTATTATTATATTTGTACTTTTGTTTTATATATAAAGAATAGAAATGAACCTACTCAATAAAACATCATATTGCATTGATCATGATAAATCATCATATTGCACACTAACTTTGATTGATGTTTACAGGCCATGCCCCTTTAACACCCACAATAGATATACAACGCCCCTTTTGTTTGCCATCAGTGACTTAAGACATGTAAATCAAATACAATAAAACAATTATGGCACTTCTATACTCGATCAATATGGGGTTTAACGGAGCGCAAAAGATAATATTGCACTCGGGGTAAACCCTCGCTCAATATTACTTTATTGCTCCGTTAAACCCCATATTGATCTCGTGGAAATGCCATAATTGTATAATATCTTCCAAAAATCTATATATTTTTTCCAAATATAAATTCAAAATACAATCATTTAATTTAGCACATGAAAACTTTGATTGCAAAACATTTTGGCTGCAATATGACACCACCTATATTTTACATATAGATAAATGCATGGACATTTCCATATTTGCCTAGTTATCATCGCGAGACTCCCATATTGGCACGAGACGAAGTCGAGGGCCAATATGATTCGAGGGATGATAACTAGGCAAATATGGAAATGCCCAGGTATTGAATAGAGATTATTATATGGCATTTTTCATATCATATCTCATATCACCCCGAGACATCCATATTTGCCCGAGGGCCGAAGGCCAGAGGGCTGATATGGGTCGAGGGATGATATGGGATATGATATGAAAAATGCCATATCATAAACTATTTATCATACACTTTAAAAATTTACCAGTTTTACTTTTCTTTATTTCATGTAAAATGAAATCGTGTAAAACAAAATTATTCAGCTGTAAAATGTGTGTAATATATATAGTCAGTGTCGTTTTCAACGGAATTTGTTTCAAATGTAGCATGTTGGTTTCATTTTGGACATCATTTATTATGTTAAACAAACTCAATGTAGGCCACTTGTTATTTACTAATTTAAATGAAACAAAAAAAATGTTCACTTACGAGTATAGCCAGTGAAAAGGCTTTTACCACCTCAGTCCTCACTCGTGTGTTGACTTCCCTCTTGTTTGGCGTTTCTCATTCAACAGACAGGGTATTTTTCAAACGGAAAAGAAAGTTAATGAGAATGTATCTCCTACCATGAAGTTTAAGCATATTTGTATTAAAAGTTGTAAATAAATTGTTCTGCAATGTTTTTAAACAAGATCATGCAAATAGTATTGTGGTTTCGTCAAAGCTTATACATGTGTAGTAGAGTTGGCTATGGAGTTATCTTTCTTTAAATTCTGTGTTTTTGAAATTGACCAATAATTATTATATTTTTGATAAAATCGTTTTAATTTTCATACTTTATCTAGTTAAAAAGTATTTAGTTTCATTAAATAGAATAATTTATAAATATAATGGTCTTTAAATTCTTAATTTTGTTAATTTAAATTTCTATTTATAGATTTTACAGGAAAATATTTATTTTTGATATAGTCAATGTTGATACGTTTATATATTGCTTTAGGGCTATCTCATAGCCCAAATTAGGAGGTCCTCGACTTCCAAAAACGGCCCCTTTGCAAAGTATTTCATATCTATCATTATATTAATTGTGATGTTTGGACCTTTGGATATATATTTAATAAAAGTTACACTTTACAATCTTATTCATTTCAAGTCAACAAATGGTTTAGTGAAATACCACATTCGAATCACGTAGCAGACGACCTTGGCAAAGCCACACTTGGTGTCCGTCTGTCATCACTGGCATACGTCGTCTCCTGCTACACATGTGTGTGATAAACACCTACATTTATTGTCAACGCTTATATTTGGAAAAGGCCCTTGAATAGCTGAAAATTAAATCAGGTTGAACTTCTTGCTTTATCTTTGCTGACACTGGTATTTTTCTTCACAAAACGACAAAAGTATTTTCATAACAACGCGGGTCATTAACTGGAACAACTAGTAAATAAGAGAAAGAAACTTGTGACGGTGTAAACTAAAAATCCGCAAAAATGTTGCCTGTTCCCAGTAAATAAATAAATTGATTTTTAACTTGAGTCGGTAAAATTAAACTGAAATATGTAAATATTGTTGTATATCTGTATTTGTATGGTCGTATATGTTGTTGTATATCTGTATTTGTATGGTCGTATATGTTTTTGTAAATATGAGTTATTCCCCTTTTCCCGCTTGTATTGTAATGACGTAGCAGTGTTGATGGCAGCAGACGTGTTTTTGTATTTGTCCTGATGTATCTGTAGACTAGTGGAATGTTTGTGTGTCACCCTAGTCTATAACAATATTTATATTCAGTCGCCATTTTGAAAAATCCATATTTTACCCCATGTAACACGGATTTCATATTACACGCCCGTGTAATACGGATTTCATATTACACCCCCTTGAAGATATGACTTGCTCAATTCCTTCTTTATGACACATGCAAAAACACACATATCTTGAGTAAGTATATGATTAAATATTTTATCACATACTTCCGGACAACATAATATGACCGGAAGTAAACAGTCGATATTTTCACACCCCGGGAAAATAAACGGTTATTTTCACGGCCCGGGGAAATAACCCTAAATATTTTGCCGGGGTGTGAAAATATCGACTGTTTACTTCCGGTCATATTGAGCATACAAAAATTTCATTAATTTCTAAGTATGTATAAATATATTTACTTTGAAAATACTGTAAAGTGAAAAGAAAAACGAACATATATATTTAGAAGAGTTCAAACACTTTTTTCAAACTAGAGTGCACGACGATATCTTGTATCATGCTAATATTCACAAGAAATGTTTCGGTAATTTTAATATGAAACAACGGCAGTAGAATACCGAAGGAACAAAGGATTGGTGATTTCAAAAATCGAAGTCCAAAGACACGACCAAAAGGAGAACATTAAACAATGACATTAGACAGCTACAAATCACAGAATTAAAGAACACAAAATACAAAACAAAGGCACCCATAGTGTGAACTCCCATGAAACTGAGATTTGTCATTATCATAATTTTAATATGAAGGTGATCAGCATCACATACACAGATGTACAAATTGTGTCACAGCCTCAACATTAGCATCTAATTGTTAATGACAGATATCGTTTAAGGTAATATTATAAAATTATGCACTTCCACAAGATCAATATGGGGGCAATAAAGTAATATTGAACGAGGGTTTACCCGATTTCAATATTATCTTTTGCGCTTTGTTAAACCCCATATTGATCGAGTATAGAAGTTTCATATTGTTTTATTGTATTTGATTGACATGGCTAAAGTCACCAGGGTGTGGTTTATCTATTGTGAGTGTGAAAGAACGTCAATCAAAGTTACTGTGCAATATGATGATTTATCATGATCAACTGTGCCATTTGATGTTTTATTGAGCAGTTGTGTTTCTTTACTTTATACACGGAAACAAAAATAAAATTTAATAAAGATCTTGCTTACCGATTTCATATACTTAGGACGACATAACATGCTGAATATTATGATCGTAAATCAGAATGCCGTGTTTATTGAGTTGATATTTTAGCAGACAATCAATATTCCATTCGGAATTAACTCTGCATCCGAATACCTGTCGATCCGTTTTTTTTTTGTTTTTTTTTTTGTTGTTTTTTTTTTGCATTCTTCTGAAGCCAGTTGTATACAACACTTAAGATATGAAACGAAAAGTTCTATGTCTACATTTTTTATTGCACTTTTCGATATATTGTTTAAGTTCCTTCAATAGATGACCCATGTTACAATGAGTACTTACATCCTATACATATCCCGGGCAACTGAAAATTAAAGACACTGCATAAACTAAATGGTCGGTTTAATATAGAATCAAAGATGGAATGAAAAAAAAATAAAATGGAAAATTAGATAAATGAAAAGAGATTAAAAAAACACCTAAAATGGTTTTTGTATATATTCAACTTCATAAGAATGCAGAATCAGATCGGAAAGTAATGGTGTACTTAGATACTAAAATATATTATCTGCTTTGTTCCTGGCAGACGGACCTTTATCAGCATCCATACTTCAGACCCAAAGACGGATGCATCATTAACACGCTGATTTTTTTTATCGACCGATTCAAAACTAGAATATTGAACAAAAGGTCACGACATCTCAGTTGGTATGAAAATTTAATTCACTAACGTTTTTTTAAATATTATTAAGAAATCTCGCATTAAGACATCTATTGGACATGACGGGTGATGACTGTGTAGCAGGACCTGCTCGTTCCTTAGTCGAGTGTGTGATGAATCCAGTTTTTAATTCTATCTTCCAAATGTTTGATTCTATCTGTCAAATTTTTGATACTATCTTTCAAAGTTCCCTCTTTTCCTTTTCAATATTGTGGTCATAGAGTTAGTAGTCGACCATTCGTATGTTAATTATACTATAGGGAAACGGGACAGATAAAGGGAGGTTTGGGTACCCGTAAACCGGTTAAACCCTACCGCTGGTTTTTGCTAGTGCCACTACCAAGTCCGACTGTCCCGAGTTCCTATCATTGTTTACATTTGTCTTTTGTATTTTTATTGTATTTTTATTGTGTTTTTTGTGTAGTTCCTTGTTACTTTGTGGCATGTGACTATGTTTTTCGGCCATTGTAAGTGTTTCCTGTTATCTTTAACCATTTTATGAAAGTGGCCCAACGGTTTGGTACATGTGTTCCAATGATCTTTTCAAATTGTGGCCCTGTTCAAATTTGTTGAAAAGAAGTATACCTGTTCTACGCTGAAAGTAATAAAGAGACACTTTTGCATTGACATGTATAGCATAATTAAAATAAAATTTACTCGAAGTAGAGAATTTGATTTTGATTTCATCTCACACCATCGTCACGTTAAAAAGTAACAAATTTTTGAAAATAATGTAAAACATATGCCCTTTTCAAGACAGTACGACGGAAAAACATTAACATCAACTGCCATACAGTATAGCGGCAGTAGATCCATACAGTATAGCGGCAGTAGATCAGTGAAAATTCTTTGCTCTGTTATACTCTAACTAGAACTTTGTAAAATGTATTTTTATCTTGATTTACCTCATATCATTAATAAGAACAACTTGACAAGTGTCTTATAACTTCATACTTGTACAGCATTTTAAGACATTTTTTCTCCGTTATAATCAGTATAAAGAGGAGGGAGGAGGGTGGGGAAAATAGATTAAATGAAACATCTCTCTTGTAGCTATTATAAAACTTGATATTAACACCAAAGATGTCACGATTAATACGTTTTAATTGATAATGTCTACAAGATCAATTCTCTAAAGACGAAACAAATGATATGAAACATCTTATATCTATAATTGTCCTTAAAACAAGAAAATTAAAAGCTATAATGAGGTATGAATTGTTCACCTAATTCATTAGCTTCATTAGCTCAGCCTCAGCAGGTAATTGAAAACTTTGATTGTTCAAAAAACGTTATTGTTGCAAGATGACACCTCTTATATTTAACATTTATTTACTTTTTAAATACTGTGAATAAAAAAGACGAATATATATATTTGGTCATAGTTAGCAACCTTTTTAAAACTAAGAGTGCATGCAAATATTCGCAAGAAGAGTTTCGGTACTTTTTTATATGAAGGTGATCAGCATCATATGTACGATGTCTGTATGATCCTGTTTTAAACATGTTTGTTCGAACTACACTACAAGCTTTTCTTAAATGTCTTTTCGTTTTTCCTGACGCACATGTTCATTTGAGCCGTCCACAACGAATGGGATATGATTTTGTCTGAAGTATTGTGGTGAAGGACAGAATATGGAGTAACTGCACATGAGACAAAGTCTCTACAAATACATGGTAAAAATAAGCAAAGGAACAACGCTTTCATTGTTGATCATTGTTTTCTCACTTTTGAGACACAGCAGTTCCTATCTTTAGCGGTGTGAGATTTCGTTGTCTTACACAAGTGCAAGACAAAAAAATCACNTACCGGCAAATATCGTGTTTGCACATTAGGGTCTTATAGTCTACATCTGTCCTAATTAGTGGTCAAAAGTGTATTTAATCTACGTATTATAAAATTGTTATATCATTTGAAGTAAAATTTCACAGGAAAATACGAGAAAATCGTCTTTTAAAATGTGGCGCGTTCGGGTATACATTCCCATTCTGAAATCACCATGAGGCATTCCACAATGAGCTTTGCTCATACCTCACAGCAAGTCCAAGACGGCCCCATCACCGGTCCGAGCGGAATTCTTTGCTAAAAGTCGAGGAATTCTACGTACAATGTCTTCATTAGGGATTGTCAACAAACATTAATTAAATTGGCAAAGTGTTCATCAAAATTTGTTATATTAGGTTATAATCCACATTTTTGTTTCAAAAACCAATTTGAAAGAAAACAACGACAGCAGAATACCGAAGGAGCAAAGGAGTGGTATCTACAAGAATCGGTCCAAAGATATGCCAAAACGAGAACACAGAAAACAATGACATTAACAGCTACAAAGTACAGAAATAGAAAAAAAATATATACATTAAGGCTGTTGCAATTGTCATTACAAAAGTTTTATGATCGTCATCGCGATTTGACAGACCGTTACAATGCTTCTATTTCACAATTGAAAATATTATCTTTGGGTAAATCCAGAGTTTTACCGGACTGACTAACACCGACTGCGACAAACACAGACCTTTCACTGGCAGTGTGACATGTGCCACGCGTGGGGTACATCATGCTTACCCCCCCCCCCCCGGAGCACCTGATGATCCCCCGTTTTTGTATGGGTTCACACTGCTAGTGCTTTAGTTATGTGGCGTTTTTGGTCATTTTTGTTTCTTTGTTTTGTTTGTCGTACTGTCTAAATTTGTGTTGGATGTGAATTGACGTGATTTTGAATTTATGGCTTTAGAATTCACTCTTTCTTCGTTCTTTTTTCGGTATTCGTTTGCCGATGTAGTGTATCAAAACCAAGGCACTCTTAGTGTGAATTTCCATGAAACTAAGAGTTACATCAGGTGCTC
Organism: Modiolus philippinarum; assembly: GCA_002080025.1. Classification (NCBI taxonomy): domain Eukaryota; kingdom Metazoa; phylum Mollusca; class Bivalvia; order Mytilida; family Modiolidae; genus Modiolus; species Modiolus philippinarum. Next base: position 25,857 of record MJUU01008322.1, read on the forward strand.
CGAAATGATAAGCATATTATGGTCTGTTAACAGCAGCCGTCACATGGTCAGTGAGGCATATATGTTTTTGAAAGATCCGTTAAGCAGCTGATTGGTTAATGGCATTTGCTTACCCTGAGACAAAACCAATTAAAAACCATGGTACGTGTTACTTCTCTAACCCTGAAACAGTACCAAGGTTAAATATTGGAAAGCTAAGTGTTCAAACATGTACAAGAAAAGGTCATTACCATCAAATGACTAACGAAGACAAAACGAAAATTTAACAAGACAACACAAGAAACTGAAGCACTGATGATGTGAACTCCCATAAAAACCGACAGCCACATCAGGTGGTCCGGAAGGGTAAGCATGTTCTATTCTTTTAACAGCACCCAGCACACTGTAAGTGAGTCAAGCTAGAAAAAGGTCAACATCGGTATAATCAAATCCGGGAAGACATTAATCTAGCTGAAAATATCCTCTTTCATTTGGTACACTGACACGTCATATCTTTGAATGATGTTATGGTGATAGCCATAGAATTTCATGAGAGATGAAATTAACATATGCAGAACAAATCCCTGACCAAGCAGCTTTTGAGACAGTGCTTTTGCTCTGTTCAAAAAATCATTACAAACTATATGCTCGACAGTAACGAATCAACTGATAAATGTAAATGCTCAATTCGTGTTGGATATGAATTGTCGTGATTTTGGATTTTGATTTTTGAATACCCCCTTTCATCATTTTTGCTTCAGTATTTGTTTGACGTTGTATTACAGTGCGACAGGTGCTCTAAACAGAGCAGGACATACTTACTTTTCCGGAGCACCTGATGTCTCTCAGTTTCACGGGAGTTCACACTGTGAGTGCATTAGTTTTGAATGTTGTGTTTTTATTTCTGTTCTTTGTAGCTATCTAACGTCATTGTTTTCTGTGTTCTGGATTTGGCAATGTCTATGAACTTTCATTTTTTTAAATACCACTCCTTTGTTTCTTCGATGTTCCAATAATTATTGCTATTTAGTTGCTGTCGGACACTACCACAATGGGGGGGGGGTTAACCTACCATTTCTTTTGAAATGACAGTACCATGTCAGGACTATGTCAGTACCATGTCAGGACTATGATTGTACCAAGTCAGGACTATGTCAGACCATGCAGGACTATGACAGTACCATGTCAGGACTATGACAGTACCATGTCAGGACTATGTCAGGACTATGATAGTACTATGTCAGGACTATGTCAGGACTACAGCTGTTGAAAAATTTCTCATGGTTTTGTACCTGCTTTTTCATTTTGCCCTTTTGATTTCTGTTCGGTAATTTTGTTATTTCCTCATTCAAAAAGACCTTATTCACAATCTAAAGACCAATCAATGAAATTGTGTCACAGCCTAAAAACTTTTGATTTTTTAAGCTGTATGTCTTTATTTCTCACTGACCCCTCAAAAATGAACTGATAATGATAGACGCAGATACAGTGATATCGTGATCCTCCTTACTGATTTTAATAAAAAATATACCGAGGATGACATATTATGATGAACACTGTAAGCGACATTATATGCAAGTTTGTTTGGCTGATATCAGTATTCCATATGGAATTACCTGTGCAAATTCTATCTGTCGATATCTTTTACATTTTTTTGAAGCCACCTAAAGTGTAAAAAGAAAAGATTCATGTCTGTATTCGTTTATTGCACTTTTCGATACTGAAGTTCCATGACTTTTATTTGTTTGTGGGTGAATTGGTCCCCTTTATACTCCAATAGTTGTTAAATCCTATCATGAATTCCGCTCAAACCGGAGCTAAGGGCCGTCTTGAACTTGTTATGGGGTATAAGCAAAGCTCATTGATGAAAGCCTCATGGTGACTTCAAGATGAAGAACAAGGATAAAAGCGTTGTTTCATTGCTTTGTTTCACCATGTTTTTATAGAGACTTTGTCTCGTGTGCATTTACTTGTTAATTATATTTACCTCGTAGGGACATAATTCATCTTACCAAAACACCAACATTTGTATCAAATTTGTTGCTTTTTGCTCGATGCATCATCGTCTGTCCTGCACGTGTGCTGAGTAGTTGTATGGATTAAAGAAGCAAAGATAACAGGAAACACTTACAACGGCCGAACATTACAATCACATGCCACAATCCATCAGGGAACTGCACACGAGAAACAATAAAATGACAAACGACAAACATAAACAACGATAGGAACTCCATGTGTCTTTAGTCACCATATGTGTCCAAAGACCAGTACACACATACGACTATCTTCATTGTGGTAGATACGATTTATAAACTATTTAGATACGAGTTTTTTTGCGTCTCAATCTGTGTTCTCTGCTCTTCCTGGTTTTTGATATTTCGGAATACATCGGCAAACGAATATCGAAGCAATAACGAGGAAAGGGGGAATTCTGAAATCAAAAATAAAAAATTACGGCAATTCACATCCAACGTGAATTGAGACAGTATGACAAAGACAAAACAAATAAACAAAAATGAACAAGAACGCCACACAACTAAAAGACTAGCAGTGAGAACCCCTTTAAAACTGAGGAATCATCAGGTGCTCCGGCAGGGTAAGCATAATCTGCTCCATGCGTCGCACCCGTCACACTGCCTGTGAAAAATCCGGTTTTGTCACAGTCGGTGTTATTTAGTCCGGTAACAAACTCTGGATCTACCCAAAGATATCTGTTCTTATTTGTGAAATAGAAACATTGTAACGGTCTGTCAAATCGTGGTGACGACCGTAAAACTTATATAGTGACAATTGCAACAGTGACTGAACATACCTTTGATGTATAGGTTTTTGAGACAGCAATTTCGCTCTGTCGACACTACAGACACGGCAATAGCGAATGAATTGTGAAATGTACACGCCATATGCCGGAGTTGTGGGAATATTACTGCTCAAAAACGGGAAGTTCACTATTGGAAAGTCGGAATCATGACACCCTTGTCGTAAAGTTTTGTTTTCAGACGTCCAGATTTGTCAATGTAGAGGTATAGGTCCAGGTATGACGCTGATAACAGTGGTCTCTTTAATTTCGAGTTCATTTGGTATATAAGATGAAGGTTATCCCTAAATTGAGGATTGTACAATGAAAGAACATCATCTGAATAACGGAAACTGAAATTAAAGGATTTGGCTAGCTTATGGTCTTTTTTCTGAACTAGCCCTTGTATCTAACCTATCTCTGTTTGTAAGGGCATTTATGTAATTTAGGTATCCAGTAGATACAAGGCAATCGTTTAAAAAAATCGTTTGATAAAAACGTGTAGAGGATACGAGAGAAGAACTTTCTCTCGTATCCGCTACATGTTTTTCCGTTTTCTGTCCCGGTTGCCCCTAGAAGAAGGCCGTACTGGCCGAACGTTGGACACACTCTTCTTTCTATCCGTTTTGGATATTTTAGCTGTTTTTTAGTTTGTACATTTAGTTTAATTTTACTTTTGAATTGTGGCCTACCTTACTATTCTTATTTTGTTTATTTACATTAATTTGTGGCCATTGCACAACATATATTGTTTTATATTTTTTTTATATTCCCGAAAGAGAAAAACACGTAAGATATACAAAACATACGGAAGTGTCAAACATAGCAATTAAACCTATATAGAACTCACAGGGCTAACTCTCGAAAGCTATACAAGGTGTTCCGCCGGAAGGGTAAGCATGTCCTGTACCGCATACGAGATCCTTCAAAACTGTGAGTGAGTAAGGTCAGAGTAAAGTAGTGACAAATACATGAAGGCGTAAATAAAGCTGAACATCTCCGTTCTTATTTGGAAAAGAATACGTCATACAGTTCTAATGATGTTTTGATAGAATTTCGTGTACTATATTTAAGATATCCGCAGCAAACACCAAGGAAACGTCTAATTTAGAAAACATGTTTCAAGCGAAAAGCTTTAGCCTTGGTTCACAGGCCAACCAACACAAGTAAAATCTTGTTTGGAGATCAAAATAAAATGGTCGACGATCAAAATCATTCTGGGTGAGTCTTGGTGAAATCATCATAAATGAGTTGTCATGGCAGATACAACCTTTATTAACACTGGGGTTTGGTAACACGTTGACCTTGTTCTTTGCAAAATACGTTTTTTCCACTGCATGTCGAACCCGCGAAGATCATTGCGATAGGCTGCTGAAAACGAAAACTGTTTAAAATCTCATTTATGTAGTGAGTGTTTATCACGTTTGTAAACTAATGGTAAATAAAAGAATATGGAGTAAGTGCACATGAGACAGTCTCTACAAACACATGGTAAAAACACGCAAAGGAACAACGCTTTTATTGTTGTTCTTCGTCTTCAACTCACCATGAAGCATTTAGCAATGAACTTTGCTCATACCTCATAGTAAATTAAAGACGGTCTTCAGCACCGGTTTGAGCGGAATTCTTTGCTAATTGTCGAAAAACGCTACATCCATATTATTTCTTGTCATTGATGCGGGACTGACAATAAACATTAATCAAACTAGCGAAGTGCTCTTACAACCACTGTCATCCGTTGCCCGACAAAAGCACTAGTGTCTTAAGCTAGTGGGCGATTACGACATATAGACAAACACAGGGCACACATGAAGTCGATTGTAAGAAAACTTGACATTATAAAAGAGCGAGATGTGGGCACTTTAAATAGGTTGTCAGAATAAAATTTCGAAATAAAAAAAATAAATCCAAAAATTTGAAAGTATGAATAGTATCTAGATATGAGAAATTCTCTAACGAACAAGTATACCATAATTGAAGTATATAGAGAGCATACATCTTTTGCATGGGGTTATCTACTGCTTATTATATATTGAACAATTGGACAGCTCAGCAGTCTTGCTGTCGAACAAGTAAACATGCTGTAAAATGCTGTGCGACATTATTACAGCAATATTTTTAATCTGCTGTAGAAAACATTTTATGAGCAAACAAAAAACAAAAAAAAACAGCAATTACACGTAAATGTAAACAAATAAGGGTAAAAAAGGTTGGAAAAGATTTGCCAGGAGCAGAAATCCAAAGGGCTTAAAAAACATGTACAAAAAAATAACCATTGTAAACCACAATGGTCCTGACTTGCTATAGGCACAGGCATTTAAAAAGAAATGGAAGTTTAAATCGATTTTATGAAGCTCTAAATCTCCTCTTTAATTGGTTACATCCAAGTTCTTAGTAAGGGAAGTAAAATGCTGAATAACAGTTGGTACCGAAACTTACAATTTTCCACAAGGGACTGAAATCTTTCGAAGAACTTTTTAATGCTCGTACAGATATCTAAACACAATGATCTCATTAATAAGGCGGTCATGGAGATAACTATTCCGAATGAGAAAGGCATAACAATTCGTACTAGCTCTCGTGTAACAAATAAACAGTGAAACATATACATTTGTTAAGCAAGAGAAGTGGAAATGACTCTTCATGAAACGGAAATTGATAATTTTGAAATTAAATTTGTCCTAAATTTTAGTACTGAGATGACCATTTTTGTCAAATTCGAGATATAAGTACATAAATATGTAGACGGAGTTGTTTCTGTTGTTTTCTTTATCATTTATTGTCATGTTAATTTTTTTTTCTGATTATGTCAGTTTCTCTACAACTGTGTGGGTTGGGCTCGTGTAGTACGTGACAATTTGCTTTATGTTTTTTTTCTGTAAACTAAATTTCAAGGTTTATTGGTATGTGGGTTGGTTTTTGGTAGTACATGACAGTTGATTATATGAATTATGTCTGTGAACTCGATTTCATGGTTTATAGTGAGAGTGTTTTGTGTTTCTGATTGGACTAACTTGATTTTTCTCATCAGTTTTTGTGACCAAGCAAGGACGGGCGAGACATCTCGTCTCTTTTTTTCATTACAAAATCACCACGAGGTATTCAGAAAAAGGACTTTTTACTAAATAATGATCTCGAAGATAAGTTTAAATGAATTCAATTACTGGATGTTGATCAATCCTGCATCATTGTTCTTATAAAATGTTTGGATTGAAATTGTCTCTCCGTTGTATGATTGTATCAATTTTGAGCAATTTAAATAAGGCTTTCTATCCGTTGTGTAATTTGCAATTATTATTACTGATGAATTTTTTATAAACCTACATTTAATTTTTTTATTGAATGCAATTTTACAAAAACATGGAATATTTGCACTTGTTACTGCTTATATTTATTCTCTGGTGTTAGTTAAATTCAGGTCGCGCAGTAATCATGATTTAAATATTCATCAATGTTTTATTGTTTATATATCAAAAGTAATTCGAACATTGGTACATGTGTAGAGACAAACAATGTACATATTACTGACAGAGTTTATAATTCTCACAGGAAACTTGTATGAGCTAAGATAAGAATCTAATCAGTGTAATATTCCATTAAACCAATGACGTAAAAATAACCAATGAAAACGTTTCAGCTTCCGATGATGATTTGATTATTAAAAAACCCGTAAGCCAATCGCATGTTGTTCCAGACATAGCAGCATTAATATATAAACGTAAAAACTAGAAAAAATTCAAGAGGAACACCGAACGTCATTTGAGAGAAAATACATTTGAAAAACTCCAGAAATAATATTTGGAACACTGAGGTGTGTGATGACAGCAATGAATGAAAATAGTACCACCACAGAAGAAACGATAGTTGTTGATTTCAGAAAATGGTATAAACTTGGATTTGAATTTACTCTGTTCGGATATTTCAATCCATGCTGGGTTTCTCTAAACGTTATCGTATACTCTATTATGATCGCAGTTTTTCTACGCAACGGGATGACGTCCAAAACGCATGTTTGTCTCATTATGATAGCCATTTGTGATATATTTGCGTCTGTTCCGCAAACTCTAATGTGGTTTTACGCTTTCGGAATAAAAAAGCAATATTACTACCTTCCATTTAGCTGGTGTAGACTTTACCATCACAGTACAGAAGTGATTCCCCGGATGTTCGCGTACGCATCAAGGTTGCTGACCGTTTTCCTTGCCGTCCAGCGTTACATAATAGTGGCTTTCCCATTCAAGGCAAACGTTCTTTGTTCTAAAAATAAAATTCACGGCTGGGCAGCCTTTTGTTTGATTTTTCCGATTGTCTTATTAGCCGTGTATTTCTTCCATTACGATTTCTATTCTTTTACTGTTCCAGCCTACCATGTAGAAAATGCAACGATGGAGGCGTGTGCAGTTAGGGGAAAGGGCTGGTTTAATCTGTCCTTCTTCCAGTATATCATTTTAATAGATTTTTTAAACACAACATTTTGCCATTTGATTCCAGCGATTCTTCTTATGTTATTTGAACTTCTCTTGCTGAAAGCCATGAATAAAAACAGCAAAAAGCGAAAAAGTATGGTGGGCGGAAGTGGACAAGCTAAAAAGAAGAATTTGAAAGAGAAACGACTAACAAACACAACGATGATCATAACACTAATAGACTTGATGTACGAGATTGCTCAAACAAGCAGGGATATCATAAGTTGTGCAAACTGGTTAGGCTTTATTAGTATAGTCCAGAGTGACCTCCGATCTGCCAATGTCCTCCTTCAAGTCATATACTGGATGTCACTGCCTTCTAACTTTATCATCATATGTTTCTGTAGTGAGGACTTTAGGATTGCACTGAAGAGTATGTTCTGTCGTACAATAAAAACCAGAAAAGAACAATCCGTGGTCAAAGGAACCATTACGTCTATATTAAGCAGGACAGGTTCATCATCCGTTTCAAAGCAAGACTCAATATTAAACTGAAAAAATTGCGCGGAAATATCTATATGACACAGGATATATTTCAGACATGAACATTTTCAGCCTTTTAAATGTATAGTGCAACTTACAATTGACTTATTTGTTTTAACAGTGATACTCTTTTGTCTTTATAAAGTATCGAACTTAAATGAAAGTAAGTGAACAATTATGTATCAATTTAAAAGAGTGTACTGTATATACGGAGGTCTGTTACTTCTCCCTCATGATACCTACAAATGTTTCGCTACTGGCTACTTAACTTATAATCATTACCAATATTGTGAAATGATCAATGATATGTGTTCTATGTACATGTAGCGGAAATGATGTTGCTAATGTCAGTCTCTGGGAGTGCAAAAGATATACTGAAATCAAGCTTTCCATTCGAAATAAAATAATGTTAAAAAAGCCTCGAATTTTATACTCCAGAAATCTTCAAAAAATGGTCAATCGTTTTTCGTAAACTTTATTCAAGCAAGTATTTTCCATGTTTAAGCCAAATTCAGTAAATATTTCCATAAAGTAGCTTAAAACAAATTGTTATATATATATATATTGGAGGTTCTATTTGTCATTGTACAACGACGGTAGAATACAGAAGGCACAAGGGATATAATAATTACAAAAAAATCAAAGTCCATAGACATGGTAAATCAAAAATCAAAGTCCATAGACATGGTAAATCAAAAATCAAAGTCCATAGACATGGTAAATCAAAACTCAAAGTCCATAGACATGGTAAATCAAAAATCAAAGTCCATAGACATGGTAAATCAAAAATCAAAGTCCATAGACATGGTAAATCAAAAATCAATGTCCATAGACATGGTAAAAACGGAAACACAGAAAAACAAAGACAAGAACACGAGACAGTCACAAGACACGGAAATAAATACTAAGTGGTGTGAACTCCCATGAAAAGTGACATTACGTGCTCCGGAAGGGTAAATATGTCATGCTTTGCTAGGTAAATATATATATTTAAATCATACCTGATTTAGCCTGTATTCTTGAACAGGGGTCATTAGCACAACGGTATAATATTTCATCCTAGAATCAGATATTGTCAAGCACTGTATACTTCCAAATTTGATGTTTCGTACTTTGGTTAACAAAGGAGTAAAGGACTAAGTTCCACATACACTGTAATTTAACCTCTATGATAAGGGAATAATTTGAAATAAAAACAAAGATATCTTCTTAATGCACTGTATTTTAACCATATCGCTCATTTTCAGTATTGTGTTGAATGTTGTAAGTATAATGCGTCCCATAAACACCGAAATGTTCAATTATAATGCACCTTATCTTTTTTGTATTCAGTTCAAGACAGCGTTTCTTATCACACTAGTCAAATTGTATATCTTTAACTTCCGATGCGACAGGAATGTATTGTTTAATATTTAATATTTTGATATCTGTTTTGTTGTCACTGTTTTGTGATATTTCTGCCAACAACTGTGATGAAAAACGACTTTTGCTCGATGATCCCGATGTTCTTGGCCATCGACTGGCTCAGTTAGAAAGTACTCAACATACACTACAGCAAACAGTTTCAACATTACAGTCGAATATCCAAAGTCAAAATCGTGTAGTTTCCAGCCTTAAAAACTCGATCTCGACATTACAAGCAACGAATGTAAAGCTAGAAGCAGAAACAATTAAGCTAGATGCTGAAACTGTGAAGTTACAAACCGAAAATACAAAATTGAAAACACAAATTCAACTTCAAGATCAAAAGATTGAAGCCAACAAAGGTAAGTGTTCTAAAGATAGACTAAACTACGTCAGTTCGCGCTTACCCTTCCGTAGCACCTGATGATACCTCGGTTTTTGTAGGGGTTCACACTTTGTGGTGTTCTTGTTCCTTTTTGTTTTATTTGTTTTTTCTTTGTCATGGTGTCTCAATTTGTGTTGGATAAGAATTGCCGTGATTTTGAAATCCCCCTTTCCTCATTTTGCTGTGGTATTCGTATGCCGACGTATTCGGGAAGGGTTCTTGAATTATATGCACATAGAAAAAACAAACACAAAAACAGAACTACAGACTTGAATCAGTCTTCAACATATCATCTTGAACAAACATACGGGTGATTTTTTTTTCTTCTGTAGTATAACTAAAACTGGTCATAATACTTAGCCTCGTCCGCTGAAACGAACAACTTTTGATGAAATATACGAAATTTCCAAGCATTTTTAAAAATAATAAAATTGTCGGGAAGGTCATATAACTACGAAAGCCGATTAGGCTCACAAAGAAAAAAAAATTCTTATCGCGTAATAACGTAATAAGCTACTAAAGCAATGTATTCAATAATAAGAAAATGTAGAGTTAATCATTTATCTTTAAAATGTCAACTTGAAATGTTTGATAAGGCTATTCTTCCAATTTTGTTATATGGGTCAGAAGTTTGGGGGTTTAATTGAGAGAGTACATTTATTTTACTGTAAACATTTACTTCGTTTGAAGAAAACGACTCCTAGTTTTATGGTATATGGTGAACTAGGTAGATTTCCAATATCAATTTATTTGAAACTCCGTATGGTAAAATTTTGGATCCGTCTCATAAATCATNATTATCTCGTTATAACGCGATAATTATCTCGTTATAACGCGATAATTATCTCGTTATAACGCGATAATTATCTCGTTATAACGCGATAGTTATCTCGTTATAACGCGATAATTATACTCTATGGGTCAGAAATCTGGGAAACATTCATTCCGTTTACTGCATAAGATGAAATATAATTTCTATTGAAGAAAATATATTATTAATTGTTGTGTGTGAAACTCCATTTAAAATTTCGTGAATTTATAATTGGTGTTAATAAAACTAGAGGCTCACATGAGCCTGTATCGCTCATCTGGTGACTGGTTTTATTCATTGTCACGAAGAGACCACCCATTCATACTATAAATCAGTTCACCAGATGTTACATTCTCAATCTTGGATGAGTTACAAACATAAAAATTACAAACTTTGAAAGGGAACACCCAAAGACAATCGTAACCAGNCAATCACCGGTTGCCGGTTGAGTTGGGAAGATGGCAAAGCATTCCTAGATCTGAAAGGTTGTGCCATCTTTGCAACTCTGCCGACATCGGCGATGAATACCATTACATTTTATCATGTGACTATTTTTGTAATGAAAGGAAAATGTACCTTTCTCGTTGTTACTACAGAAATAATAATACTTTTAAGTTTAACAAATTGTTCTCAACCGATAATCCAAAAGAAGTAACAAAATTGTGTAAATTTATTCAAGTAATATATGCTAAAGTCTCTCCTCCTGGTTAGATATTACTCATGTATTTCCATATATGTATATATCATTTATATCATGTTTATTTCACTTCTCTGTAACTGTATATGTATAGTTTTATGAGAATAAACAATTCATTCATTCACAAGTTAATTATCTCGTAATAACGAGATACATTCTCGTTATAACGCGATAGTTTCTCGTTATAACGAGACAATTATCTCGTTATAACGCGATAATTATCTCGTTATAACGCGATAATTATCTCGTTATAACGCGATAGTTATCTCGTTATAACGTGATAATTATACTCTATGGGTCAGAAATCTGGGAAACATTCATTCCGTTTACTGCATAAGATGAAATATAATTTCTATTGAAGAAAATATATTATTAATTGTTGTGTGTGAAACTCCATTTAAAATTTCGTGAATTTATAATTGGTGTTAATAAAACTAGAGGCTCACATGAGCCTGTATCGCTCATCTGGTGACTGGTTTTATTCATTGTCACGAAGAGACCACCCATTCATACTATAAATCAGTTCACCAGATGTTACATTCTCAATCTTGGATGAGTTACAAACATAAAAATTACAAACTTTGAAAGGGAACACCCAAAGACAATCGTAACCAAACTTGGTTCCAACTGGCTCAGTAGGTTCAGAAGAGAAGACATGTGAATGCATTTCCCATAGGGTCCCTATATTAAACTATGTTCCACGCTGGTGGCCATCTTGGATGAGGTACGAACGTCAAAATCACAAACTTTGAAGGGGACAAGCCAAGGACTATTGTGACCAAGTTTGGTTGAATTTGGCTTGGTAGTTTCAGAGGAGAAAATCTTTGGATGAATTTCCCATAGGGTCCCTATGTTAAACTATGTTCTCTGCTGGTAGCCACCTTCAATGAGGTATGAACATAAAAATCACAAACTTTCAAGGGGACCACCTAAAGACTATTGTGATCAAGTTTGGTTCCAATTGGCTCAGTAGTCGCAGAGAAGAAGATCTTTGAATACATTTCCAATAGGGTCCTATGTTAAACTATGTCCTGTGCTGACGACCATCTTGGATGAGGTACAAACATTTAATTAACAAACTTTAAATTGTATCTAAGTTTGGTTTCAATTGGCTTATAGTGGTTTCAGGAGAAAAGACCTTTGAATGCAATTCCCATAGGGTCCCTATGTTAAACTATGTTTCCCGCTGGCAGCCATCTTGGATGAGGTACAACCACAAAAATCACAAACTTTAAAGGGGACCACCTGACAACTATTGTGACAAAATTTGGTCCACGTTGGTTCAGTGGTTTCAGAGGAGGAAGTCTTTGAATGCATTTCCCATAGGGTCCTATGTTAAACTATGTTCACTAGTGGCGGCCATCTTGGATGAGATGCTAATCTGCTGGACATATGTAGAAATTGTAGTCATGGAAAATCTCAACACTTTTGTAATTCACATTTAACCTCCATCTCAAACAGTTTTTGAAATAAAAAAAATGTTAAAAAATCGTGAAAATTCAAAGAAAAAAAGGGCCCATAACTCCTATGTGGGTCGTCAGATTTTCTTCAAACTTGCAGGAAATGTGGATCTTACTATGGTGACCATTTTTGTAATTTAAACTTTACTTCTATCTTCTACTATTTTCAATATATAAGACTAAAAGTAACAAAAAAAAAAACGAAAATTTTACGGAAAAGGGGCAATAACTCTAAGATGGGTTATCGGATATTCTTCAAAATTGCAGGGCGGGTAGATCTCATCATGTTGATCATTTTTACTTCTGTCAGATTTTTGATATCTGTAACGGTTATCGGGAAATTTGCAAAAGAACAGCAAATTAACCCCCATGTTCTATTTTTAGTAACAGCAGCCATGTTGTTCGGTCTACGGACATAAAAATCACGAACTTGAAAGAGCATAGCCTAGTAATGATTCAGGCTAAGTTTGGTTAGTATTGGCCGAACAGTTTCAGAGGAGAAGATCTTTGAATAAAAGTTAACGGACGGACGGACGACGGACGGCCGACGGACGCCGAGGCCGAGTGATGGCAAAAGCTCACATGGCCTTGTGGCCAGGTGAGCTAAAAAGCCACAAACTTTGCGTTTTACCTGAACTTGGAAGGTTTTCTCTTCATTTTATTGGTATAGATTGGAAAATTTTGGGTCATCTTTTCCTCTTTTAATGGAAGCATATCAGACCTCTAAAATACTCTTTGAATCTAAAGTTTTATCATTGTATGGATCAATAAATATTATACTCAAGTGGGTCCAAAATATAAGTGGTTTGAACTTATCTAGTCCATTTACATTTAAAAAAAACTTAGCAAGAAATATCTGCATCTTCATTATAAGAACATGTGGCATAAACAGTTAATGGAACAATCTAATGGGAAGTTATGCACCTGCATAAAATTTTAAATGTAAATTTGGTTTGGAGAAGCATTGAACATTGATGAAAAATTTTGAGCAGTGGCGGAGGTTGACCAAGTTTCGAATATCAGCTCATAGATTGATGATAGAGATGGGTAGATAAAAAGGGCACTCTCCGGCAAGATAGAGTTTGCATCAGGTGCACCTCTGGTGAAGTGGACGATGAAAAATATTTTTTACTTTCAAGCCAGAGTTTCACTGAAGACAGAAATAATCTTTTCAAATGTATTTCAAAATCATGTCCAAATTTTGTAAACCTCGACATTCATAACAAATTTTCATGAATGATGAACACAGAAAACATAGAAATTTTGTAAATATGCTTATTATTAAAATGCTTATAATGCTTATAAAGCTTATAGTTATTCTGTGTAAAAATGTCAATATAGCAAGTATCTCGTTGCTTCTAAAGCCCATTTGAAAATAAAGTTTGATGAATTTTTGGCTTTTATCCATTTCTAAAAATA